>CAIGRB010020877.1:21539-54768 GCA_903798255.1 Fraxinus quadrangulata
ACACTCAAAGGTTGCAAAACACTAAGTTGGATAGGCAGTTCACAATATTCCTAGAAATCCTAAAAAAGCTGCATGTCAACATGTTGACTAGGAAGAGAAAGCTGCCTCAACATGAAATAGATGCTTTAACTGATACAGAAGCTGGCTCTCACCCAAACTGAAAGACCCATGAAGTTTTAATTTACCTTACTCAATAGGGAATTTAAATAACATTAATGCTTTGATCGATTCTAGAGAAAGCATTAATTTAATTTATCGGCCTCCTTACATGAAACTAGGATTGGGAGTTCCAAATGAAGCTTCAATAATCGTGCACTTGGCGGAGAGAACACTAAATCATCCCTATGGACTAGTTAAAGACATGATCATCAAAGCTAGAGAATTTCCAGTTGATTTTATCATTTTGGACATAGAAGAAAAAATCTGATGCCAGTCATCTTGGGAAAGCCATTCATATCAACTAGTCGTGCTTTGCTAGATTTTAAAACGAATTAGATAGTCTTGAGGGTGGAAGACAAGCAGTAGAACTCCATTCAGGCAACCATCATATTTTGAGAATTTTTAAAAGATGGAAATAGAAGAAAGGATGACTATGCAAGTCATCGCTGCAAAAATTGCGTGAGTGGACTAGTTGGAACACAGAATGATCAATATGGGAACTTTCAGCTTCGGAGAGTAAAGGATGACGCTGCACTTTTGAGTTATGTTTTTATCATCTAAAATATCTTCCAAAAATATCTTCCAATACTTCGTGTTATTGGAAAATCAATGGCTCCTCAATGAAGATCGTTGTTTCATGCAAATTTTCCTAGCGAAACTTTGAAAATAGCACTTTCTTCCACATTCTTTTCTTAAAAAAAGAATGTTATATGATTTGCTCAAGATGTTTTGCTGCTTCCAATGCCAAACCTACAGTTTCCACCTCCAATTCCATCAGACATCCTTTAAGATGTTTTTCCTGAGAGAAGTTTCAGTGACTATACAAAACAAGAACAACAAATTAAGGAAGTTTCAATTTTAATTTGTTGTATAGTTTTTCCTGTAATTACTAAGGAAGTTTCACTGGACAGATATTGTGAATTAGTTTTCCAAAAGAGGACGTAGAATGAATAGTTACACATGGAAATTTAAGAGTTTAACCAAACCAACTTTGACTGGCTCATAGTAGCCACTAATAAATGGTGTTATTTTTTTAATAGGGAATAAATGAACTAATGCAGACTTCAATAAAATACCCATCTCTGTTTGCAGATTGTGGCACTTGAATTAAGGAAATATTGTCTTGTTTTTAAAAAATGATCCACCATCAAACCAAAACCAATTCATTGTAAATTGGCGGCTTTAGTGAGGAAAATATTGTAGAGATTTATTGAATATCATTCATGCTTTTCTGAGCTATTGGGGAGCTTAAGACATAAGACATTGGTAAGGAATCTGTAAAGCTTGTTAGAGTTCAGGAGCAGCCATCAAACGATTCAGCAATACAGACTAGAAAGGTGAATTTAGCGACTGGACTGGCACTTATTTATTAGGGTACTTAAGGAATGGTTTTCAAAGCCAACCAACAGTAGATCATGAAATCTCATGGGACTAATTACAAAAATATTGATGAGTGAAATTAATATTTATTAGTGAATTTGAAGAGAGGAAATAGTGTAATATAGTAAGGACTGATTTTTTGTGATCAGTTTTTTACCATGTATAATCTGGGATCCAAAAAATTATGTGTTTCCTAAGGTGATCAAGATGGCTGTTGTAAAAACTCGTTTATACCTTAAATTGATTGGGAAATCTAGTGAAAATGAACTTTATCGACCCTGATGGAGCTCCGACGGGTGATTATGGACATCGTGGCTGAACATCAGGGCAAGGCAAAAATTCTTGTTGTCTTTTCGTTTCAGTTTTCAATTGGTTTAAATTATTTATTAGTGGAGTTCAAACATAAAAATTGCTTCCATTTCTTTCTGTGTTTGCGGGATAAGATCAATTGTGGTTGTATTTTTTGAGTAACATTTCTTTTTGATAAAAATTGCTTCCATTTCTTTAAAATAATAGTGCTTACTTGCTTCGTGCAAAACACGTGCATGCATTGTTTAAAATCCCTACCGTAGTACTGTTTTTGGTTGGATTATACTAATTGTCCATAACTGAACACCTTAAGAAAGTTTTTAAAACTACCAAAAATAGGTCCTAAAAATTGGTCAGGAAAAAACTCCAAGCCAATCAAAACATTAAGAGAAAATTAATCAAGCATTAGTGAAATATTAAAGCATATATGTGTGTTGTTTATGCTATATTTATGGTATTAACAGACCTTCATGTTGAAAACTGTTACTCTTACATTGTGCAGCAGAGAAAACAAAAGAACCTTACACCCAGTTCTATGAAGAAAAGAGGAAGAACACAAACACCACAAGTTGGAATCCCAAAACTTGTTGTAGAAGGTATTTTGTCATATTCTTGTTTTCTTAATTTGTTTTAAATTTTTTTCTAATGTTACTTGAAAAATTTATTAGCAGGTAAGAAGCTAAATTTAGTGGAAAATGCTGTAAATGTTCAAGAGGATTGGATGAATGAGGAAACTGGTTTAGGGATCGTCTTAGGTTTGGCATGTCTCAATTGGGGATCTCAAGACCCCGTCCACGGGCTTTGGCTCTTTAAGTGATGACAAGGATGCTGGGTCAACTTATAAGACATTGGTAAGGTATCTTTGAAGCTTGAGAGAGTACCGGAGCAGCTATCAATCGATTCATCTTTATGGACTAGAAAGTATCATTTCAGTTTCTTCAATTGGCAGTATTGTACTATTATAATTTCTTGATCAGGAGCTGCTTACCTTACTACCTTAACATACAACAGGCTTTCTGGAGTAATTTTATTGTAATATTTTCCACATAGTTTTTAGATTATAATCTTCATAATGTTTTAAATGGTAAGTTATTAGTAAATGATAATTGTACTCGTGCAACCCTAAATATTATTATCATATGTATTCATATTCCTTCCTTATTCTCATCATAATACACACAAGTTTATTAATTTTTATTCTCTCCTCTCTTTTTCTCTTTTTTTTTTAACACGTTATTAGAACGATTATCTCAAAATTAAAGTGAATTAGTTAAAAGTCTTTTTTCATAATTTAGCAACAACCATTACTTGTGAATACCTCAAACAATTGCGTGAGTTCCAACTTCCAAGAGAAATTAATTGTTTTTTGGCTTTTGTATTAATTGTTTTTCGGTGGCGCTCTAGATTGTTCATGCCTTCAATTTCCTATCAATAAGCAGAAATGTTTTCCGACTGCCGCACGTTTCATTCTATTACGAAATTTTCGTTTTCTGCCAAATTCCGAATCTTGCCTAATTGTTGTGATATCATTACAAATTCATCTTTCAATTCTAGTTGTTGTATATATAGTAATTATGCCTAATTATTTATTGTAATTACATGCTAATTATTCACTAATCTTAATTAGCTATTTTTTATTCAATAATATTCAATGCAATTATGACTGTGATTTTACTATGCATATCTTTATATGGATTAATATTATATGGTTTTAATTAAATCTTGATATATTTATTATATCTTGTACTCACTACTTCTTTTTATTGTATAGCATAATTTTAAATTTGAGTTATTGAATACAAAAATATAGATCTAATTTGCAATTTCATAAGATCTATAAATATTCTCAAAGAATAATTTGTTGTTGTTCCCCAAGTAACACAACATTAAAATTAATATTTCAGAAGAATAATACTTGCTCCTAAAGATCATAAATTATATTTTTCAATATATTGTTATTGTATAAGCAATAGTAAAATGCAACGTGCTCCCGAAGTAGCATATGTTTCGAAAAATATATTATTTTAAATTATCGTTTATCCCTGAAAGAAAACACGTAACTAATGTTATGTTGATATTGACTACTCAATTAATTATTGTGTGATATTTAATCAGATTCTATTTTATTTTCTGGTGAAGTTACTCAAATAATAAATATCAAAAAATTCGAGATAAATTGCCAAATATTTGTTTAGTTGATAGTGCAAATATACACAATATTCTTCAAGACAAAAGTTTTTTTTTTTACTTAGCATTAGCAGAAAATAGTATAAATACGATATCAGGTGTATCGAATAGTGTATCGAATATCGTTGAAGGTTTCGAAAGAGCTTGTATTATTTTATCAAATAATACAAAATTATATATTGATGATATAATTTATTCTAGCAATTCCAAAAGAAATTTACTTAATTTTAAAGATATCCCCTGCAATGGATATCACATTGAGACGATTGAAGAAAATAATGTCGAATATATTTGCATAACTTCTTTTATATCTGGCCATAAGCAAATAAAATAACCATTTATAAAAATGGTCGAATTAAATATTATCACGAACCAGAAGTTCGTTGATCCAAAAAAAATGTATACTTTGTCATGATTGACTTGGACATTCAAGAGGTATAATAATATGTCGAATAATAAACAACTCACATGGACATCATTTAAAGAACCAAAAGATTCTTTACCTAATGATTATCCATTTGTGGCTTGTTCGTAAGGCAAGTTAGTCATTAGACATTCGGTTACAAAGGTCAATATAGAATCTCCAACTTTCTTTGAAAGGATTCATGGAGATATGCGGTCCAATACACCCACCATGTGGATCATTTCGTTATTTTATGGTATTAATTTATTCTTCTACTAGATGGTCACATGTTTGCCTACTTTCCACTAGGAATCTAGCTATTGATAGACTACTTGCTCAAATCGTAAATTATGAGCTCAATTCCCCGATTACTCAATCAAGACTATTCGTCTTGACAATGCTAGTGAATTTAGATCACTAGCATTCGATGATTATTACATGTCAATTGGGATTATTGTTGAACATTTTGTTGCACATATACATACACAAAATAGTTTAGCAGAGTCATTTATTAAAAGTCTACAATTTATTGCTAGACCATTATTTATGAAAATAAAACTCTCAACTTCTATTTGGGGTCATGCCAAATTACATGCTGCGTCATTGGTTCTTATCAGACCAACTACATATTATCAATATTCACCTTTACAATTGGCATTTAGTCATGAACCCAATATTTCTCACTTACGGATTTTTGGTTGTACAATTCAAGTCTCTATTTCACCCCCACAACAGTCTAAAATGGGTCCCCAGCGAAGACTTTGGATTTATGTGGATTTTGATTCACCATTTATTATTAGGTATATTGAACCTTTAACGGGTGATTTATTTACTACACATTTTTCATATTATCATTTTGATGAAATACCTTTCCCAACTTTGGGAGGGGAAAAACTATAGCCCGATAAATAAAATAAAATTTCTTGGAATGAAACAACTCTATCTCACTTTGACCCCGCAACAATCAATGTGAGCAAAATGTTAAAAAAATCATTCAGTTGCAAAGAGTTGTAAATCAATTATCAAATGTATTTATTGACACAAGAAAAGTGACAAAGTCATAAATACCAACATAAAATATTCCAACAAAAATTGATATCCCTGCATGACAATTTGGTGTAGCAAATGAATCTCAAATACACCAGAAGACTCAGTACCTCGAAAAAAAAAAGTACAAAAGAAAAACCAATCAAAAATTTCAGAAGAAGTAACATTAGAAAATATTGATCAATCAAATATTGAAAATATGGTTCCTGAAGAATTATAAGTGTCCGAAAATAATGAGATTTCAATAAATTATAAGTTATTTCATAAATTATGGGAGCAAAATAATATTGTTATATATAATATTTTCACTTTTAACGTGACTTTTGATATTATGCAAAATGAGAATTCCGAACCACAGTCTGTTATAGACCGTAAAAAAGAAATGATTGGCCAAAGTGGAAATAAGCCATACAATCGGAATTGAATTCCTTAGAAAAATGGAAAGTGCTTGGACCTGTAATTCGAACACTTGAAAATATAATCCATATTAGATACAAATGAGTTTTTGTACGAAAGAGAAATGAAAATAATGAAATTACAAAATACAAAGCCCGACTCGTATCTCAAGGTTTCTCACAAATACCAAGAATTAATTATGAGGAAACATATTCTTCTGTAATGGACATAATCACTTTTATATTCTTAATTAGTTTGTCCGTGTTACAAAATCTCAATATGCGCCTTATATGGATTGAAACAATCGAAACGCATATGGTATGATTGCCTTAGTGAATATTTGTTGAAGGAATGCTATAAAAATGACAATATTTGCATGTGTTTTCATAAAGAAAACAAATATTGGATTTACAATTGTGGCAGTTTATGTTGATGATTTAAATTTAATTGGAACTTCTGAAGAGCTCAACAAAATTGCAAATTATTTGAAAAATAAATTTGAGATGAAAGATTTGGGAAAAATCAAATTCCGTCTCGAGTTGTAGATTGAATATTTCCTAGAAGGTTTATTTTTTCATCAATCTACATATACAAAAAAAAAATCTTAAAACGATTTTATAGGGATAATGCACATCCATTGGCTTCACCTATGGTTGTTCAATCACTTGATGTAAAAAATGATCATTTTCGTCCACTTGAAGATGGAGAAAATATTCTTGTTCCTGAAGTACCATACCTCGCAATTGGAGCATTAACTTATTTTGCAAATTGTACTCGACCCAACATAGCTTTTCTATAAATGTCCTTGTAAAATATAGCTCTACACTAACACAAAGGTATTGGAATGATGTGAAACATATTTTTCGTACCTAAAGGGTACTATTGATTTGAGATTATTTTATTCTCAAAAGTCGAGATCTGCTTTAGTGGAATATATAGATGCATGTTATATCTCTGACCCACATAAAGTTAAATCACAAACAAGATACGTGTTTAGACGTGGAGGAACAACTATATCATGGACATTCGTGAAGCAATCATTGACAGCAATATCCTCAAATCATTCTAAAATTATTGCAATTCATGAAGCAGACCGAGAATGTGTATGGTTGAGAAACATGACCTATTATATTCAAGCATCATGCTGATTATTTCAACAAATTATAGTCCAATAATTTTGTACAAAGATAATGCTGCTTGTATTGCACAATTCAAATGAGGTTATATCAAAAGTAATATGACGAAGTATATTTTTCCAAAATTCTTTCGTACACACGAGATTTAGAAAAATGGCGACATCAATATTCAATAAATTCATTCAAGTGACAATGTGGTTAATTTATTTACAAAAACACTATCAACATCTACATTCAAGAAATTACAAAGATTTTCAGTGATCAATATCGGGGGGTAGCTTTACTATTTTTCCTTTGCTTAGGTTTTATCTCACTATATTTTCCTAGCAAGGTTTTAATAAGACATCATTTATCTTTAATAATCCAAAATAAATGTACTATTTTTCCTTCGTTTGTTCTATTTGACCCATTGACTTTTTATCAAACAAAGTTTTAACGAGACACATATTTTGTAATGTGTCATTCAAGGGGGAATATTATAAATGGTAAGTTATTGATGAATGACATTTGTACCCCTGCAGCCCTAGATATTATTACCATATGTATCCATATTCCTAACCTATAAATATATGACTTTGATTCTCATTATAATACACACATGTTTATTAACTTTTATTCTTTTCTCTTTTTCTCTCTTTTTATAACACATAATAGTTATTTAAAACTCTTTAAATGTCCATAGTGGTTCTTTTACTTCATTCTCTCATTTTTCATTTAAGAATCATATTGTGGTACCTTGGTCTTTCGTGTTTCCCTTTCATTACATTTATTGTGCTAATTTTACAGAAAATTGGGGGTTTACCTGTAGAAATTCACAGTAATCTAAGGTGAAAAGCGAAACAAAAGTTAGTATTTATGAACTTAGTGTGTATTTTACGATTCTGGTTGCCACTCATGAAGTTGGTTGTGTAAAAGAATTCTTGCTCTGCTGGAATTTAATTTTGCTAAACTTTTCACTATAAAAGTCTGTTTTACAGAGTTTCCGAGTACTGAGTTTGTGCACAAAGGTAAAATGTATGCAACTAATTACTGTTCTGCATTTTCGTCTAATTTTCCACTCACTTTTCTTATTTATGCAATACGATTTCATAACAGTAGTCCAGTTAACAATGATTTGTTGGAACTCAACTTGGAAAGTAGAACTAATTTTCAGGGGCAGCGTGCCTATCTTGTTCTACAACACTACACGATGAAATCCACAAATTAAATGCAACAGGGTAAAATACTCATATAAGTTTTATTTTTATTTTTTTGGTTGTTGCTTCTACAGTTTATCCTGAAATTACTAGGGAAAATTCTATGGATGGGTAAAGTTTATTACTGTGAATTGATTATTAAAAAGAGAACATATAATAATATTGACATGTGGAAATTTAAGACACGTCACACAGAAATTTCGCAGCAGAAATTCTGGTTGGCAATTGAAAGCCTCTTGTAAATGGTGTTATTTTTGAAAACGGAATAAAATGAACCCATGCAGACTACATTACAATTTCCATCTTGGAGTGTGTTGCCTGTTTGTGGCAACTTGAGTTAATATATATTGACTCATGCGTTCCATAAATAAATTATTCAATAAGATGATTGTTATGTTTCGTCACTTAGGTTCCCACGTGGCTTAGCCGACCCACCAAAGCACCCTCTACCGAAGCCATGTGGCATCCGACGTGAAGCTAAGCCTTCTTGGCCAGGCCCAACAAAGAGAAATCCGAGGCTCAAGTACGGCTGGTGACAATCCCCGTTTGAAGATCTTAAATTTATAAAATCCTTTCAGAATGATTAATTGGACTGTTGTAATAAGTAAAAATGTAAATCTTGTCTGCATATGGCATGGGGTGTCTGTCATCTTTTTGGGACATTTAATGCGCCCCACGCTAGTGGAGTGAGAATTGATATCTAAGTTGTGTTGCTTCGGTAAAGGAGATGAAACCACGTGTCCTCTCATCTAAGGGTTGTTATTGCATATTTAACACGATAAATATCCCCTCAATGGCACAAATTAGGGGGTAATGAAAAATATTGACAAAACACATATTGTCAAAACAGCGTATATTTACTCTCTTTATGATTAACTTATGGCCTGTTTGATAGCACAAAACTTTCTAGGGAAGTTGGAATTCGTTTTCCATTTTCCACAGTTTAGGCTGTTGGTAGGCTAAATTTTCCATGAAATTCATTTTCCAGTCAATCCACTATAAACGATTCAATACTTGCAGTCTACCAAACTAGACGACGACACGTACTATCTAATCTCCTGACAGCAATTCTTCGGCTCTCCTAAATTCTGTGCTCCCCTGCACCAATTCCAACTGCATTAACCAACGCTCTCCTGAAACTCCGCTATCCTGCAGCAGCCCCTAATTTAGTAGAATTGCCTATCTCTTGTAGATTACGAAGAACAACCAGTTCTTTATAGACCGGAACTTTAATCGCCTTCCTCGATCTTCAGCACCTCTGACAGATATGTAAGAAGTTGTGGTTTGGTATTTGGAAAAGAATTGAATGTTGAATGATATGATGTGATAGATTCACTCTCTGAACCGTTTCTCTCAATTGTCAACCTTGGAAAATCGTATAGGCGAGTTTTGATATTTATATGTAGGTCAAGAAACTAATGAGTCGGGTAAAAATCCTTGAAATCGTGAAATAAAAATTTCCCCTACAACACTCCCGCTCGAGCGAGGGCCTAGCGACAGTCGCGAAGGAGGGGCGATAGTCTAGCGACAATGTTTCTATTTTTGTAGCTTGAGCCAACCCTTGGCGATAGTCCAGTGAAAATTCGTGTCGTTTTCCTCCTTTTTCCAAACTCGAAACCCTAGACCTACTAACTAACTTTTGACCAAATTGTACATTACTCCTTGAACTTTAACAACCTATCCAACTAAGTCATTTTGTCCACAGAATTTTTCAATTACATAAATCAACTAAAACGTAACAAGTTCAATACTGGTCAAATTTTCATAATAGGGCTGATAAATAAGTAACAGCAAATTATCAATTGGTATTAATTTCATGATAAAAAAATGAAATTATGAAAAATATTTTTATTGTTTATACTTTTTTTCTACAGAATTCCTTATACAGAATTTTGGGTCATAATAGGTAGATTTATTTTGAATAAGACTATTTATTTGATTTTACCCGCTCCTTTGTTTTTTTAACCACAAGCCGGTTGTGAACATCTGGGAAGCAAACCCTCACTGGAAGGAGAGAAAAGCAACTCAGCCTTCTGCTTTCTTGGCCCGAGAAATGCATTGTTGGCCACCCTCTCTGCTCCCTTAAGTAGCCCTTCCACCATCTCTGGCACCCTTTCTACCACCTCAAACATACTATCCGCTTCCTCGTCATGCCCCTTTCACAACCTTGAGCACCCTCTCTGAACCCTGGACACCTTATCCACGCCAAGCACCCTCTCTACTCCCCTCTCGTCCAGCCCCTTTAATTAGTAAATGCAAAGATATACTCACTCGAGGATTGGCAAGGATAGCGATAATATCTTTTGTATCAGAGGTATCTGTTTCCAGCCAATTCGGCATCGTCAGGACCCTAGTCTGGACCTTTTTATTGTCCAATTATCTCCTAATGCATGATAACCTCGTAAGCCCATGCCTACAAACTTACAAGTATTACATATAAAATTTAATATAATATGAAAACCATAATGTTATACCATTTTCCTGCACAAATGGCTAAAATTTTCAAATTAGACATTGAGGCCCATTTAGTCCCTAAATTAGATTATATCATGTATTCAGCAATTCTTTTACCAACATCCACTCTGGATCTGATGTCGGCGTGTTAAATCTTGACATTGACTAACGTTGTTGTGACCATGTTGTGAAATTAATTCTTAAATTAAAATGCAATTATCAAAAAGAAAAGAAACCTCATATTCGGTCAAAAAAAATCCAAAATGCTCCCTTTAACCTTGTACTATTCTCTTGTCATTAACAAACAATAAGTCACAACACAGCTAGTCATAGTAGGCCAGGTGGACAGAAGGAATTAAATTGTTACAATAATTGTTAGTCCATTTAAAGGTTTAACAACTACTATACGTTGGATATGATGTTAATCATACTAATATATTTATTAACTATATAACATTATTTAACTTCAGCGATTAAATGAGCACAAAATTACTTAATTGACCATTTGAACATATGCTTGAACTTCAGCAAGTGTTAATGAAATTAGAAGTATCAAACAATTCAGACAAACCTTTTTTAATGAGCCACCAATTTAAAAATGCCTAATAAATTATGTATAGCAAATAAAAATCAAACCAGAAACTAAAGAAAATAAAGAAAAAAGAAAAATAGAGAGAAAATAAGGGATAAGTTTCACATTGGTCTAGTCAAAGGCCCGCATCTGTAAACAAGCCTAACGTATTAGCCATAAGTGAAAATGGCCTCTGATATAAAAAGATGGAAATACCCTACACAGTAAATGGCTTCTTTGATATAAAAAAGACAGAAATCCAAGAAGCTATGCGCATGATCGTATTGAAACACAACTTCAAGTTTGAATGAAGAAATCAAACACGACTACCTACACAATTGTATGTGTAGACAACAATTGCAATTGGCGTTTGCGAAAACGAAGTTTGACAGAACTGGTTTTTTTGTAGTTTGCAGCTATGGACGAGAACGTACTTGCCAAGGGGGTATTTGTCACAATAATTACCGACAAGCAAGATCTGTGTTTCCTCAAGGATCAACCGGCTGTTGTATCGTGGAGCTCCAATGGGTGATTATGTACTTCATGGCTGAACATCCTGGCCAAGGTGAAAATTCTTGGTGTTTCTTTTTGTTTCAATTTTCCGTTGGTTTCAATTACACGTTAGTGGAGTTCACGTATAAAAGTTACCTCTTTTTTCTGTTTTTGAGGGATAAGTTAAGTTGCGCTTGAGATTTGTTAACATTTAGTAGCATTAAAAGAGCAATTACTTGCTTCGTGCAAAACATGTGCATTTCTTTAAATCCCTACCAATATACAACTAAACTATCGCATAGTCCTTCCTCCAAAGCTATGCATACTATATATGATGTTACTTTCATAGTGCGGACACAAAGTTAATGAATTTATATCTACGTTTGTGTTAATTTTATCAAGTTTTCCTTTCCGCTCCACTTGAAATGCACTCATATCCATGATATTTTATTGTAATTTTTCTGTATTTTACATTCTTTTATTAAAATAATGTCATCAGTGATATCTTTTCCATAACCAATGAAGTTTACTATAGTCGAGTGTTTTGGTTGGATTGTTTTAATTTACCATAACCGAACACCTTACAAAAGTTTTTAAAGCTACTATAATAGGTTCTAAACATAGGTCAGAAGATGAATCAAGCAGGATTGAAATTTAAGGCATTTACCGTACCAATAGACATATATGCAGATAACCGTTACGTGTACCATGCAGCAGAGAAAACAAAAAACCCTACATCCAGTTCTATGAAGAAAAGTGGAAGAACACAAACACCGCAAGTTTGAAACGCAGAACTTGTTGTTCAAGGTATTTTGTCGGATTTTTTTTTTTTTAATTTGTTTTAATTTTTTATTCTCAAGTTACTGTAACTGGAAAATTTATTAGCAGGCCAGAAGCTTAATTTGGTGGAAAATGCTGCAGATGTTCAAGAGGGGAGGGTGAATGGGGAACTTGTTTAATGATAGTCTTAGGTTTAGCATGTATTGAATTGAGAAGCTTAAGACAAAATTATTGGCAACGAATCTTTGAAGCTATGAAATGATTCAGCTATACAGACTAGAAAGGAAAGTCATTTATTCATATATGGTACTTAGGGAATGGTTTGCAAAGCCATCTAACAATCAATTGTGAATCTCGTGGGACTAATTACTAAAATCTTGAGATTTATTGAGTAAAATTTAGTAGCATTAAAATAACTCTTACTTGTTTCGTGCAAAACACGTGCATTTCTTATTATTTCTACCATGGTAGGACTAAACTATCATATAGTTCATCCTCCAAAACTAAAACATACGATATATGATGTTACTTTTCATAGTGGGGACACAGAGTTAATTATTTACATTTATGTTTGTTTTTATTTTATTAACTTCACCTTTCCATTCCACTTAAAACACGCCTACATCCATATTTTTCCCTGTATTTATTTATTTTTATTTTTATTTTTTGCATTCTTTTAATTAACTAGTGAATGAATGTGCGTTGCACGTGTAATGGGCTATGTAGTGTAAATCATAATGTTGAATTTTGGTTTTGTCGGATTTCATTGAAAAATGAAACTTCCTTTGAACAAATATTATATGGAACTATATAAATTGTGTGTCCACGGGTATTTATATTGTTGGTGATAATATTAAGTAAAAAAACAGAATTCATGCCATACTTGGATACATGAATTTTCACACATTTATATGTACAATAAACAAAAGCTAATACGGCAAATAGAGTTGTTGGGAGTCGGGTCTGGTGGGCTGAGAACATAAACATGCAAAAGAGAATCAAAATACATATTTTGAATTCTCAAATAACTACTCATGCTTTTGCTTTTTGTTCGTTAGTTTATCAACTTCATGTGTCAACATTCTTCGGATTGGTGTGCTATCTTTTGGTGAAGACATGGGTGGAGGTAACCTAGACAATGAATAGTAGTGTAATCCCTAAAGGTAAATTTCATTCAAAAGATTCAATAGACAACTATCTAGAATTCAAAAATAAAGTTACATCCATCAAAATATGTATGTAAACATGGGTGGAGGTAACCTAGATAATGAATAGTAGTGTAATCCCAAAGGGTAAATTTCATTCAACAGATTCAGTAGACAATTATTTGGAATTCCAAAATAAAGTTACATCCATCAATCAAGAAATGTAATAGAATTGTTGGGAGATATACCTCATATAAAATGTGTTTCATCCTATCACATATCAATATATGTTGTAGAATATAATGAATGCACATATCGGCTTAATTCCCCCAACACTACTTTCATCTCTTAAAGCAACACTAATAGCAGGATTTAACCACAAGGCATTGTTCAGCCGTGCATCCACAGAAGGGTGACTTGCAGGAAGATGGCACCACCACGTAAGGGCCTAGAAGGTTTTATACCTGAGGGAAGAATTGTTCCACCAAAGATGGATGCAATAGGAGTCTTGCTCATGCAGTAACCACCCATTTGATCAGGAAGAGGAAAGATGGGATTCTGAGGGAAATATTTCCGGTCACTATGCATTTGGAACAGTTAACAACTTCAATGCTATACAAGTCTGCAGCTTCAAAAAGGGTTTTCTTCAATTTCAAATTGGACGAAAGTTTTATGGTAAAAAACTAACTAAAAAGACGTTTGTGTTACAACTATGGTGTATCCATCTTAGTGAAAGAGAGCTGTTTGGTCCGTTCAATAGTTTTTGCGTTCAATGCTAATTCGAGAATTTTCAACATGACCAATTACGAAAAAAGAAGGCCACCAATCCCAGTCTTACAAGGTGACTACCGAACAATAAATAATCACCTATTCACCATAATTAAATTAATTTCGTACATTAATCTTTGTCACAATGTAAATCAAATTTAATTTTCTTCTTCAAATAAATACATCAAAATACATGAGAATAAACATGTGAAAGAGATTAAGGTACCTGAGTTGCATGAAAATGCAATCTAAATACAACTCTGGCCTTATTCTTCTTGCTCCTCCATCGCGTCAACTTGAACCTTTCTCACTATTTTACCTCAATCTACACATCACTTGCCACAGCTCTAATAAAGTTCAAATGCATAATATTTCCTATCTCTAATATAATGTGTTATTTGTCAGACACATTCAATTACAGTACATAAAATGTAGTTTACAAACATCTTTGAGCCAACTCGAGGGATAGTGAGGAGAATGTCGACTTAAGAAAGAATCCGTGAATTAATTGGTTCATTTCTTGGTAAATGGGTCAGTTACCTATTTGGGTTAGATTTGATTGTAATTGCCTGTTTGCTTTTCTTTCCTAATTCAGACCTAAATATAAATGTGCATACAATAAGTTTAGATATTCAATGAAAAAGATGCCAGAAAAAAATTGTTTATCCTAAACTCCGATTGCCTTTGAGCATATTTGCAGTCCATGTTTTTTCTTATTTTCAAGAAGGCCAAAGGTATTGCATGCTATCTACAGAGACTAAACTCTTTTGGTGTGATTTTGTTCATTAAATCCTCAATTCTGCGAGCAAACTGTAAAAGTCGTTCAAATTGCTGCATTTATGAAATTAACCGAAAAACTCATATATGAAGTCAACCGACAACAAAACTACAAGATAAAATCGAACAATGATCCAAAACCATAGTGTACATAGTATAAAAATCACCAAATGTAATCATTTTGAAGATTCATCCTTACATTTCAAAGAAAGTTTGAAGCCGAGAATCAAAAGTTTGATCCAATATTCAATCCTAGAATTCTTTTAGCTGAGCGTTGTTGATGGCGTCGCCGGTGATATTACGATGCTGTCCAAATGCGTCAAAAAGTTCTTTAACAAATTCTTTCAATTTCCTGTTCATATCTTTTAATACCACAAAATTATTGCAAGGATTAGATCAAAATCTAAAAAAGAAGAACAAGAATAGAGCTTCAACAACCCCAAACACAACACCCAAATCAAAACTTGCCGACATAAAATCTCTTGATTCCAAAATCCATATTTCTCTGAAATTTCCAATTTCCTCTCAAAAAAAGAACACCTAGAAAAAAGAGAAGAAAAATCGGATCAGAAATGAACTTACCAATCAAAACTCCCCAAACGAATCTCAAATTTATGTGTCAAATAGAAAACCCTCAATCCATAGTGCACCGAGAGAAATCAATAAGAGAACGAGGATTAACAAAAAAATGAAAATCGATTCTTCAAATGCATAGAGAAATGGAAAGAAGATAGTTGGAAGAGTGAAAGAAAGAAGATTGTGGTATACAATTGTGAAGAGAAATGGGGAGTGAGATGGTTGCGTAAAACTAAAAGCAAAATGGCTGGGCTAACTGCGTGACTCGAAAACGGCTCGGCTTATATGGTCATTCGGCTTACGAACAGTAACCCAAACTCCCTCTTTTATATTTAGTTAGATATTGTCACCAATTATATCTTTTCCATAGCCAAATCTTTTAACGAGTAAAAAATTTCAATCAAATAGTTAATTAGATAGCCGCAATGTCTGAAAGAGTAAAATATGTTCTGAAGGAAAAAACTATTTAAAAAGAATTACTAGAATTGAGTTGCTACTGCAGAGCTCTTTTTTTATTATTAAAGATGTGATATTGTTACGTCCTTATATAGTGAGAGGTGAAGTCAATATTACATTGAAACTACAACTTAAAAGTGACTCATCAAATCTTTAAAATTAACTTTCCAATGTTTGGAAAATTATAGTTTGAATATCAATTTCAAAGTGCATTAATTCAAACGCTCCCCCTTAATGCATTTTTCTTGTAACTCCAATCAACTCTCTAAGATAAAAGAACTCGTCTTAAGAAGTGCTTTCATAAGAATGTGTGATAATTGCTTTTCTGTTTCGCAATACTCCAGTTGAATTTCTCCATTCTCAATGTCTTCTCTGATGAAATGATATTTTATTACAACGTGCATAGTTGATCATGACTAATCGGTTTCTTCTTCATAGCAATTGCGGATTTGTTTTCACAAAACAATTTAGTTACTTTGTCTTGCTTTTCCCAATGTCTTCGAGAACTCTTTTATTAGTTTTTTAGTGTTGGCGATTCTGTGGACAAAAGGATTAATTTGTAACGTATTGTAAAAGTCAAGGATCTAGGATGCAATTTGTACAAGTTGGGTTATGAGGTCTAGGGTTCGAGCATAGAAAGATGAGAAACACGACGTCGTATTTTCGCTAGTGTATCGCCTTGACACTGCTCGAGCGAAAAAAATAGAATCATCGTCACTCGCATCTCGCCCGACTCTCGCTCGAGCGAGAGGCCGTCGCTCGCCTGTCACTAGCTCTTCGCTTGAGCGACAGGTCCATCCAAAAAACCTTAATTGCTATTATGAAGTTTTTTTTTTTGGCCCATTCAACCTAATTACCCTCTCCTATAAATACCCAAATCTATGCACGAATTGTTGGATGGTTGATTATTATTCTTTTGCCTCATATCATTCTTCAGAGATCCAAGAACACATTTTTCCTTTGTGATTTATTCTTTTTATTCTTGAGATCATTCAACCACACTTTGAAAAAATATCAAATTGAAGAATCCAAAACATCTACTTCCTAAACATCTTTAGGAAGGTACTTTCTCAGTTGAACTTCAGATACTGCTAGAGGTTGAGAGATGTTAGACTACAAGCACATGAAAAGTATAAGAATGGGGAGTTCTTGGAATTCCACTCGTAAGAGATAATTGTAGAAGATCGAGAGCTAATGGGTTCAGCTGATCTTGGAGGTTACAGGAATTAGATTGAGAAGTCTAGTGGAGTTGGCTAAGCAGCATCTTACTGTAAATCTGCATTGTCTATAGTTGAGATAACTGGTTTGGTCTCGAAATTTTTATCTAGTTGGGTTTCTCCGTCATCAATATTGGTGCTATTCATTGTTTTTTTATTACAAACTACAGCAATTCAACTTAGGATAGTTGGATTGTTTGTTTAACCATTTAGAAACAATTAAAAGTGACTTGTTGGTTGTTAATTGTATAATTCCGCATATAAGGTCAAACTTAGTTAGTAAACTTAGTAATTTCAATTGGTATCAGAGCCTAAATTCGAATCTTGGCCTTAGATTTCTAGATGAGTAATTCATTATTTGTTCCGCAATATTTTGATGGCAATAATTATGCTTATCGGAAAGTTAGGATGAGAGCTTTTCTAAGATCTATGGACGAGCGAATTTGGTTAAGTGTGGTTAATGGTTGGACTATCCCTAGTTCTACAGTTAATAATGAAGTTATCATCACTCTCATTGCTAATTGGACTGGAACAAACTTAGATGAGTGTAACTGGAATAGCAAAGCCTTACATGCCTTATTTATGGCAGTGTCTCCTAAAGAATTTAGAAGTGTATCTATGTGTGAGATTGCAAAAGAAGTTTGGGATATTCTACATACCACACATGAGGGAACTCGGCAGTTAAAAACTCTAGGTTGCAAATGTTGATCACTAGGTTTGAAAAGATAAGAGTAGAGTAAAAAAGAATGAAACTTTTGGGGTCATGCTTACAAAGAATTAGTGACACTTTACACACATGGGTCACTTATACAATTTACTCCATGATAACTTGAATTGAATATGTGAGAAGGTTTACGGTACATTGATTATATTTATGCATGCTAACGACTGTATTTTTTTTGTTAATATTAAAAAAAATTATCCCTTCATTATTTGTTACAAAAAGGGAGAGGGAGAATTTACAAAGGGGTACGAATGCATTAACATTTGCATTTTATGTCTAGGGGTCTTTAGGGAGAGATAGATACATTTTGCATACTGCATAAACATGTTGAGGATTTGTAGTAAGAGGGAGAATCGGTATTGTATTGCATTCCATATCATAATGCATAAGCTGTTTGAGTTTTGATGTTTTGTAATGTTAATGTTTCGGTTGGTGTTTTGATTGACATTAATGTCACGTCTCAAACTAGCATACCTATTTATGATTATGAATTTCATTTGTTATATTTCCTGTATCACATGATTTTACACTTGGTATTTGAGGTTTGGATTTCAGGAAACAGGTTTGACAAGAAATGCAAGAAATATTACTTTTGTAGTTTATATATTTTTTAGTTATCCTTAATTTATTGTATAGTTTTGTCACAGAATGCCAAAATGGAGAGTTTGTTAGATTTTTAGTGTTGATGATTCTGTGGACAAAATAATTAATTTGTAACGTGCTGTAAAAGTCAATGACCTAGGGTGCAGGAAAAACATAAGAACGAGGAGTTCTTTGAATTCCACTTAGAAGAGACAATTCCAGAGGATCAGGGAAATGGTGGGTTCAGCTAATCTTGGAAGTTACAGGAATTAGATCGGGAAGTCTAGTGGAGTTGGGTAGACAACATCTTATTGTAAATCCATATTATCTATAGTAGAGGTAACTGGCTTAGTCCCGTAGTTTTTACTCAGTTAGATTTCTCCATCATCAATATTGGTGTTATTCATTGCTTTCTTATTACAAATTGCGATAATTCAACTTAGAATAATTGTATTGTTTGTTTAACCTTCTAGAAATAATTAAAACTGGCTTGTTGCTTGTTAATTGTATAATTCTGCACGTAAGGTCAAATTTAATTAGTAAACTACGTAATTTCATCTTCTAAACCAAATTGCTTGAGAAGTTGGCTTAGATGCTGAAACATACTCTGCTTCTACCAAAGATTGTACTACTATTTTCTGCTTTTTCGATGCCAAAGAACAAATACCAAATCCAATTGAGAACACATAGCTAAAAGTTGACTTTATATCATCCAAACATGCAGCCCAATCATTGTCAGAATGACCAATCAATTTTGAATTTTCCACTGTCTTGTATTATGCCATAGTCAATGATCCTCCCTACAAATACCTCAAGACTCACTTTGCAGCCCACAAATGAGTCTGAGTTGGCTCCTGCGTATATCTAGAAAGAACACTTGTAGCGAACATAATATCGGGTCTAGTGAATGTCAAGTACAGAAGACTACGAAATAGACTTCTATATAAGGATGTGTCAACCTTTCTTCCACCATCATCTTTTGACAATTTTTCATTCACAATCAAAGGAGTATCCACTGCTTTACAACTATTTATGTTAATTTTTCTGCAGAATGCTTTTAGCATATTTTTTCTGACAAATAAAACTATCATCCTTTCCTTGAGAAACTTCAATTCCCAAGAAGTAATGCAACAACCTTAAATCTCTCATTCCATAAGCTTCCATCATATTCCTTTTAAATTCCGATTACAAATTCTCATCGCTACCCATGAAAATTAAATCATCAACATAGATAGACAATAAGCACACTCCCAACTTTGTATAAAACATACATCTATTCTATGGTTTTGATTGGTATTTCTTACTTATTTGAATTTTTGATTTATGTTTCTCATTTTATTGAATTGCTGTCACTTTTTAAATTTTTGTCACTCTCAACTTATAGATCGGTGTGTTCCTAAAATGAATTTATGTTCTATGTTTAGTTAATATCTATAAAACATAATCACAAGGAGATAGCACGTAGAAAAAAATCAACCACTTTTGGATTTTTTTTTAAGGTTTTGATTAGTGTTTCTTACTTTTTTAACTGTTTGTAACTTTTTTGAATTTCTATCACTCAATTGAATTGCTTTCCCATTTAATGTCATAGAAACAAAGATCATTTAATATTTCTGAAACATGTATTTGTTGTTAATACAATATGTATTTGGCTAAACTTTCAATTTGCATATAAGAATTTTTTTTTAGATGTTAACTTTTTTTTTTTATTGTGTTAAATGTGAATTAAATTTTTATGATAGAGAAAGTGACATTAAATATGACTTTCTAGTCACTTTTTTATTAAAAATTCTCATTTGACTTTACGCAGTATTTTTACTTCCAAACTACTTTTTATATGATTTTTCAAGGGATCCCTAATTTGAAGTGTCATTCGGTAAGTTACACGCTAGTTCAAACCCAGAACACGCTTAAATGCAGCCTAATTATTGACATGTCAATTAGGGTTGTAAACCCATTTTGGCAAGAGAACACATCAAAATCAGAATTCTCAATTCTGTTTCTTTCTTCTTTTTCTCTTTCATACCATGGCGTTGTAGCTTAGTAGAACGTAGAGAGACTCTAAGGTTTTAGAAGGTTATATGGTCCATTGGGCTATGGTCCATGGTTTTGATTTTGGTTCAGGTTTTGGTTTTGGTTCAAGCACACATTTTATTTTTCAGCCTGAATTTTATTTACATTTTTAGTATAATTAAAAATATATTGTTGGAACGAATGCTGGAAAAGAGAAAATTCAACGGCATGCCATATGATTATGAGCCCTTTGTTGGTTTAATGTCAATTTCCCAGTAGCTAAGAGTATGGGATATATGTTTTAGATGGGAATTTCTTGGGATGTTGGCAACTTCTCACTAAGTTGCAGGTAGTTTTGAGTTCATTAGAGTGGGCAATTGTTGAATAAAGATATTTTGTTCGTTTGTATCTTTTGTTTTTCTTCTAATTTATTTGTTATTTTAACACATGTATTCTTAAGAAACTCTAAAGAAAAGTAAACTATTCTATTTTGTGTACCATCTTAACAACTTTGATATCAACATGAAGATCATAGTACTGCACTTTTGCAGAATTGTCGCGGAAGCTTATTCCAATGGTCGTCAAAACGGTATTTTCCTGATTCAGTTTCACGTTATATTTTTCGACCAAACAACCAATCTCCACGGCTCCAACCCACAACCAATATATTCACCTCGATTGCTCCTCAATGTCATCCACAAAGGACAAGATAATGGTGATGATTTGTACAAAGACAAGAAGAAAAACAATGAAGTAAGGCAAGAAACGGGACCAAAAATCAAAGAGAAGTCAAACGTTTTTGCTCTCAAAACTCTTCTGGCCTGTTCTCTTTGTCTTTTTCGGATCTTTTTCTGTTTTCGATTTTCCAAAACAGCAAAAACGCGTTCTCTTACCTATTTTCGAAAACATGTTTTTGAAAACGAAAAAAAAAATTGTACACAAAACACCAAAACGACTTTTTCACGTTTTGGATGTTTTCAAGCAAAAACAGAGCAAATCTCGAAAACACGGGAAATGGCTATTTTGGAACAGTAACACCTCCACTCCCAACATTTCCATTTCTTTTCTCTTCTTCCAATCCATCCCCTCTCTTCCTTCTCTTTGGACGTTGGTTCTCTCTTGTCGATGCCCACGAAGGAGATACGTCGGTATCGGAGCCAGCGTGGGGAGGCAAATCTTCTGTGAACGCAGGCGTCGCTACCCATTATTCACGACGCTTCTGTGGTTTAGCCCGTCTCTGCCTCCTCTCTCTTCGACGTGGGTGACCCATTGGTGACGGCGTCGTTCGCGGCAGGGCGAAGGTGAAGTTCTGTCTCTTTTCGATCTGAAATTTTTGGGGTTTTTGGTTTTTTTGATTTCGATTGTATTGATTGGTGACGACCCATTGATTTCAACCCATTGATCTCGATTTTGTTGATTGGAAATTGAAGTGGTGACTGATGGTGGCGATGGTAGGCAGGGGTGGCGGTGGTGACTGGTTGATTACGGTGGTTATTTGCAGTGGTGGTGAATGGTTGATTGCAGTGGTTGTGTTGATTGCAACGATGGTGACTGATTGTGTTGATTGCAGTGGAGTGGAGTGGAGTGGAGTGGAAATTACAGTGATGGCGATGGTAGGCAGTGGCGGTGGTGACTAGTTGTTTACGGTGGTGGTGATTGGTTGATTGCAGTGGTTGTGTTGATTGCAACGGTGGTGACTGATTGTGTTGATTGCAGTGGAGTGCAAAATTGCAATGGTGTCTGGTGGTGGCGATGGTGGTGACTGGTTGATCGCAGTTGTGGTGATTGGTTGATTGCAGTGGTTGTGTTGATTGCAACGGTGGTGACCGGTTGTGTTGATTGCAGTGTAGTGGAAATTGCAATGGTGGTGATTTTGGTGACTGGTTGTGTTGATTGGTATTAGAAGTTGACAAATCATTTGAATTGAAAAACCAGTAAACAGGTGAATTGAAGACTCAACAACACAGTCATCCATGGAGAAAGAGAAATTTTGTATTAGTTAGGAATTAGTTGTATTTTCTGTTATTTATATGCATTGTGTATGTATGTTCTTTTAGAATAGCCTAAAGCATTGTATATATTCACCGGTCTTTTGTACAGTTTTTCAAAGTATGTAAAATTCAATACATTTTACTTCATTCTTCTCTCAATCATCAAGCCAATTATTCCCATAATTTAATCTTCATATTCTTCAAAATTGGAAATTGCAGTGGTGAAGAGTATATACGATTTAGACTTTCGATGATGGTTCTAATTCAAAATTTTTATGCTATTTTCAACTATATTAACATTAAACTATTAAAATTTATTAAATAACTAGATTTCTTGAATAAAATACGATTAAAAAAATCTCAAAATTCCAAAGTAAACACGTTTTCTAAAGTTATGTTT
The DNA here is from genome assembly GCA_903798255.1 of Fraxinus quadrangulata. Classification (NCBI taxonomy): domain Eukaryota; kingdom Viridiplantae; phylum Streptophyta; class Magnoliopsida; order Lamiales; family Oleaceae; genus Fraxinus; species Fraxinus quadrangulata. Next base: position 44,699 of record CAIGRB010020877.1, read on the forward strand.
TCAGAAACTGTTTTCCAAAATGACAAGAAGAACGTATTTTCAACAATTTCAAAACAGACACTCAAAACACAAAACGAATTCAAAACTGAAAACTGAAAATTGAAACACGAAGAGAACGACCCCTTCTTTTCTCAAGACTTCTTTCTTATTTTCTCACACAAATCACCAACTAAACGGCTAGGACAAAAATACCATATATATAGGCTATGTTAGGCTTTAGTTGGACTAATAAAAGGGGTTAAATGAGCCAAGATTCGAAGTCATCCAAGAGGTATTATAAATGGACCATGAGCAACATTAATTATTTAAGTTACTTTCAACGGCTCATGTTGTTTTCGAGTTGAGCCTTTAGACTTGGTTGTTGGTAACAATTTAATCCAGATTTACATCATTGCCCGAGATTCATTGGGTATCAAAACCTAACAAATCTTCACCTTGATACATAATCAACCTGCAAGGAATTAAAATACAAAGTTAACGCTTACATAATCAAGGCAACCAATAAAATTAGGATCACAGAGTTAACACATACCATACCTGCTACATGTACTCACCAGGGTTAAGGTCACAAACAAATACACAAGTATTAACAAATAATCTTAGTAATCAATCAAGAGCAAATAATCATGCAATGGAGATATAACATAGGATAACCTATAGATCATTTCAAAAAAAATGTTCACACAGAACAGCGGATTAACACTAAGTTAATTAAGTACACAGCCAACACATATGCAACAAATACATAAATGACCCCATGAAAAGATCTCGCCGCACTTATCATATCTCATTGCTCACACCTCGAGAACACATATCTCCTCTCATTGTCCACTATGCTCCTAGATTGATCACTCAACTCATGTCTAACGGTAGCCCTCTATATATCCTAAGTTCTAGGGATAATCTTCCATCACTACATCACTTCTCCCAATTTAAGTAGATAATGGGTGTCCTTCTAACAGAAGTGATAGAAGTGTCTCTCTCACGCTCTACCTGATCAGAATCTCTTCACAGATAAATGATTCTAACATTTAATCACATCTCTACTCGTGATCCAAATGCCACACTCCACATCCACGGTACAAACCACTAATGTACCCCTAAGCATATATACTACATCTTACCAATAGACATCCAACACACTGCTAATGTATTTTAACCCACTATCCATGCAAAAAAATTACACCAAGTAATTAAATTGCTCTCGAATTCATGCAATTGCACATATCAAACAATTGAAATGCACATATAATCATGCAATAGAATTAAGCAATCACACACGTGTAGAAAGAATTACACACAGATGCACATGCAATAACTAGGTTTACTCTCAATAAACCACACTATAGTCATCACTCGACCATATAACCATGTTCGTCTCGCCTCTCATATTACCCTTTTGCTTATCCTTTTTCTTGGGACAATCCTTCACAAAATGTCCAGACTTATCATAGCTATAGCACCACTTACCACCAAACTTATCTCATCCCTTGCCCTTCTTCTTATCACCCTCATCACTCGAATCACTACTATTTTGAGCTCTACCCAAAATCATTTACTTAAACTTCATTCTACTTTTCATCATATGTAACTCACCACTCCTCTTATCATTTTTTTAAACCTTAATCTCCATCTCCTTACTCGTAAGAGAATCTATGATAATCTCGGGTGTTAAAGTGTCCCTCTCATACTTAATTATAATCTTAACCTCTCTATATGAATCAGGCATAGAAATAAGCAAAATAATTGCCTTATACATTTCAGACACCTTCTCATCTTGAACAAGTTTGTTGAAAATATCCAAATTGTTATCAAAATCCTTTGAAATATTCATTTTAAAACTAAAAAAAAAATCAAGCAAGTACAACTTATTAGGAGTAGATTTAAACAAATATAAGTCCTCCAAATTTTGTCAAAGTTCTTTTGTAGAATTAAGTACTCCAAATTTTGCCAAAATTCTTTTGTAAAGTGTCAGATGGTGTAAAATAATTGAAGTGTAAGCAAGTTCATCGTATCCTTCTTTTTGTACTTTTGTCAAATTTACAAGATTTTTATGACTTCTGAAACTTTTTGTTAAACCAAAATCACCTTCATCTTTTGTTGCCAAATTGAAAAATTTCCTTTCCCATTGAAAATTTCAATTTCGAAATGTGAAGACATTTTGAAAAAACAAAACAACCAAAATGTACAAATAGGTCAGACAAAGTAATCATAAGGCAACAATATACACCGTTCTAGATTCTCAGAGTTTCGTAAGATTCTCGATCTTAGATCAAGGAAATATTCAAATGGGTCAAGTTTGGGTTTTCTAACTGAATAATCAATGTAATACGAAGGTATGTCAACAAAAATTCAAATTTTCACCCAATGCGGCCTCACACAATGACTAAACAATAGTTAAAACACAATAGCAGTTATCAACTTGTGATCAAAATCAACATTTCAAATAGTATAATTAATTCCTAAATTTCTAACACAAGCAGTGTTACCCCACACGATAACCTCAATCATAATGTCACCCCACACGATGACAGGTTAATGCTAAAATTTAAATTAGGATAAGCCAATATATCAAAGCAGACCAATCTGAGTCCGTAAATATCGTGATATGCGAATTTATCAATTTAGGACCACCACTATTCATTCTAAAGTCTCCAACAATCGCAGAAATCAATCAACCACGATCTAATCGTGAACACGTGAAGAACATAATCGCCCAAACTTTACTGTATAACCTGAAACAGGAAACTAACAATACCAAAATATTAAGAAAAATGTCAGGAACAAACTATCAGAAGAAATCATCGTCGAATTCCCTCTTACATGCCTCCACGTGCGACCAACATTCTTTGCGCATGGTTCCATGCATCGCCTCTACTTGTACGTCACGCTGATGGTCTCCGTTTTGCCAAACTCCTTCTATATTGGTCGGAAATCACGAAAACATGTTCAATTGTTTCAGGGTTGTTCGGCAGTTTTTCAATCATTTTTTCTGCTTCGTTTATACCACTTTTTTGAAAGGTTTTTGGTCAATCTTTTAGCTAAATTCACCATCTTGAAGCTCTGATACCAATTGTTGCGAAAGCTTGCTCGTTACCTTTCTCTACCAAACAATCAATTTCCACGGCTCCAACCCACAATCAATATATTCACCTCGGTTGCTTCTCAATCTCACCTACAAAGGACAAGATAATGGTGATAATTTGTAGCCACAAAGGTAAGAAGAAAAACAATGAAGTAAGGCAAGAAACATGACCAAAAATCAAAGAGAAATCACATGTTTCTTCTCTCAAAAGGGGCTTCCGATTTCTCTCTTATTTTCTCACGATTTCTTTCTTCTTTTCTCACACAAATCCCCAACTAAACGCCTAGAGAAAAAACACCATATATATAGGTTAGGTTAGACTTTAATTGGACCAATAAAAGGGATTAAATGGGCCAAAATTCAAAGCCATCCAAGAGGTAATATAAATAGGTCATGAGTAACATTAATTATTTAAATTACTTCCAACGGCTCACATTTTTTTTAGGTTGAACCTTTAAACTTGATTGTTTGTAACAATTTAATCCAACGTTAACATTATCGCCCGAGATTCATTAAGTATCAAAACCCAACAAGAATAATTGAAGAATGAGCAACTTGAGCAGCACCAAGTTTCATGCGCAAAAAAGATTAGAAAAAGTCAAAGTCATGAGGTGCGATTAAAAATAAAATAAATTAATTAAAAAAGAGGAAAATACAAAGAATATAAATTATAAGGTAAATTTGAGATACCCACGCCTGAAGTTTATGACAATTTCAGAGACATCCAATCTAATTTTAAAAATTACAAAAACCTCCCTTAGTAAATAAACTTTCCACTTGCCATTTTTCTCTTATGCTAAATATAAACTATATTTATTTTCTTATTTATATTTTCATAAATTATTACATTTATTATATTTTTTTAAATGAAACTTTTCTATTTTTCTTAAAAATGAATAAGATTGATCCAAATTTTTAATTAAAAAAAAAAAAGAAAAAAGTAATAACTTTTATAAGCTAGAGAAAAAAGAAAGTTAATAGATTTGAGTATATTTTATTGAGAACCAAAACTCTTTATTTATAAGTAAGAATTGTGGTTGGAAGGATACACAACTCCTAATAATTAAGGTTACATGGATACAATGATCATTTACTAATTAGTATCTAATTTTTAACACCCTCTTGAATCACTAATCACATAATATGTCTCGTTAACAACCTTGTTTATGAAAGTTTAGTGGGACAAAAATACCAAATGATGAAAGAAAGATCACAGCTTTTTTGGAGTATTAAAAACAAACGCAGCCTCATTAAAAGTAAGAGCACAACTTTCTTGGTGTTTCTTTTTGTTTCAATTTTCCATTGGTTTCAATTACACATTAGTGGAGTTCACGTATAAAAGTTGCCTCTTTTTTTCTGTTTTTGAGGGTTAAGTTAAGTTGCGCTTGAGATTTGTTAAGAAACATTTAGTAGCATTAAAATAACAATTATTTGCTTCGTGCGAAACATGTGCTTTTCTCCTACCGATATACATCTAAACTACCGTAAAGTCCATCCTCTGAAGCTATGCATACTATATATCAGGGACGGATGGAGGGGGGGTTGGGCCGGCCCAGCCCCCACCCACTAATTTTTTTTTACGTATTAGCCCGACCTGTAATCCGGTTCTGGATCCATCCCTGCTATATATGATGTTACTTTCATAGTGGGGACACAAAGTTAATGAATTTACATCTACTTTTGTGTTAATTTTATCAAGTTTTCCTTTCCGCTCCACTTGAATTGCGCTCATATCCATGATATTTTATTGTAATTTTTCTTTATTTTACATTCTTTTATTTAAATAATATTATCAGTGATATCTTTTCCATAACCAATGAAGTTGAATATAGTCGAGTGTTTTGGTTGGATTTTTTTAATTTACCGTAACTGAACGCCTTACGAAAGTTTTTAAAGCTACCATAATAAGTTCTAAACATAGGTCAGAAGTTGAATCAAACAGGATTGAAAATTTAAGGCATGTACCTGTGTCGTTGATGCTATATTTACCGTACCAACAGACATATATGCAGATAACCGTTACGCTTATCGTGCAGCAGAGAAAACAAAAGAAACCTACATCCAGTTCTATGAAGAAAAGAGGAAGAACACAAACACCTCAAGCTTGAAACGCGGAACTTGTTGTTCGAGGTATTTTGTTGGATTTTTGTTTTTTTTAATTTGTTTTAAGTTTTTATTCTCAAGTTACTGTAACTGGAAAATTTATTAGCAGGCCAGAAGCTTAATTTGGTGGAAAATGCTGCAGATGTTCAAGAGGGGAGGGTGAATGGGGAGCTTGTTTAATGACAGTCTTAGGTTTGGCATGTATTGAATTGAGAAGCTTAAGACAAAAATTATTGGTAACGAATCTTGAAGCTTTAGAGTCCAGAAGGAGCTATGAAATGATTCTGCTATACAGACTAGAAAGGCAAGTATAACGATTGGACAGGCATTTATTCATATATGGTACTTGAGGAATGGTTTGCAAAGCCATCTAACAATCAATTGTGAAATCTCATGGGACTAATTACTAAAATATTGATGAGTGAATTTGTAGAAAGGAATTAGTGCAATATAGTTAGTGTAATATTGATGATTTCACGTATAAAATTGCTTCCATTTTTTGCTGTGTTTGGGGATAAGATTAGTTGTGCTTGAGATTTATTGAGTAAAATTTAGTAGCATTAAAATAGCTCTTGCTTGTTTCGTGCAAAACACGTGTATTTCTTAATATTTCTACCATGGTATGACTAAACTATCATATAGTTCATCTCCAAATCTAAAACATACTACTATATATGATGTTACTTTTCATAGTAGGGACACAGAGTTAATTATTTACATTTATGTTTGTGTTTAATTTATTAACTTTACCTTTCCATTCCACTTGAAACGAAACATGCTCACATCCAAGGTATTTTATTGTTGTTTTCCTTTTCTTTTTCTTTTTGCATTCTTTTAATTAAATATTGTCACCAGTTAAGTCTTTTCCATAGCCAATGAAGTTGGGTATTTTAACGAGTAAAAATTTTCAATTGCACAGTTAATTTGATTACCGCAATGTCTGGAAGAATAAAATATGTTCTGACTGAAGGAAAAAACTATTTAAAAAGAATTACTAGAATTGAGTTGCTACTGCAGAGCTCTTTTTATACTATTAAAGATGTGATGTTGTTACCTCCTTATATAGTGAGAGGTGGAAGAATAAAATATGTTCTGACTGAAGGAAAAAACTATTTAAAAAGAATTACTAGAATTGAGTTGCTACTGCAGAGCTCTTTTTTTACTATTAAAGATGTGATGTTGTTACCTCCTTATATAGTGAGAGGTGAAGTCAATATTACATTGAAACTACAACTTAAAAGTAACTCATCAAATCTTTAAAATTAACTTTCCAATGTTTTGAAAAGTATAGTTTGAATATCAATTTCAAAGTGCATTAATTGAAACGCTCCCCCTTAATGCACTTTTCTTGTAACTCCAATCAGCTCTCTAAGAAAAGAGAATGCTGGAAAAGAGAAAATTCGACGGCATGCCATATGATTATGAGCCCATTCCACAGTAGCTAAGAGTATGGGATATATGTTTTAGATGGGAGTTTCTTGGAATATTGGCAACTTCTCACAAAGATGCAGGTAGTTTTGAGTTCATTAGAGTGGTCAATTATTGAATAAAGATTTTTTGTTCGTTTGTATTTTTTGTTTTCTTCTAATTTATTTGTTATTTTAACATTATGCATTCTTAAGAAACTCTAAAGAAAAGTAAACTATTCTATTTTGTGTACCATCTTAACAACTTTGATATCAACATGAAGATCGTAGTACTGCACTTCTGCAGAATAATTGAAGAATGTACAACTCGAGCAGCACCAAGTTTCATGTGCAAAAAAGATTAGCAAAAGTCAAAGTCATGAGGTGCAATTAAAAATAAAATAAATAAATTTAAAAAGAGGAAACTATAAAGAATATAAATTATAAGGTAAGTTTCAGAAACCCACCCCTGAAGTTTATGACAATTTCATAGACATCCAATCTAATTTTAAAAATTACAAAAACCTTCATTAGTAATTAAATTTTCCACTTGCCATTGTTCTCTTATGCTAAATATAAACTATATTTATTTTCTAATTTATATTTTCGTAAAGACTGAATAAGATTGATCCAAATTTTCTTATCTATATTTACCCAATTTTCTATTTTTCTTAAAAATGAATAAGATTGATCCAAATTTTTAATTAGGAAAAAAAAAGTAATAACTTTTATAAGCTAGAGAAAAAAGATGAGAATAAAGAAAGTTAATAGATTTGAGTATATTTTATTGCAAAACTCTTTATTTACAAGTAAGAATTGTGGTTGGAAGGATACACAACTCCTAATAATTAAGGTTACATGGATACAATGATCATTTACTAATTAGTATCTAATTTTCAACACCCTCTTAAATCACTAATCACATAATATGTCTCGTTAAAAACCTTGTTTATAAAAGTTAAGTGGAACAAGAATACAAAATGATGAAAGAAAGAGCACAACTTTTATGGAGTATTAAACAAATGCATCATCATTAAAACAATGTCTAGAAAACCCAGTAGATAAAACATGGGAAAAGGAAAAAGAGTACATCTATTTTCCCTTAACGCATTTTGTATATCTTGTACCAATTTTTTGAGTGTGGACGATGGCAATGCTCTTGTGAATAATTCGGTCACATTATCACTTGAATGAATTTGTTGAACACCGTTAATGCTAGAGTTTTGAAGCTCGTTTGTATAAAAGAATTTTGGAGAAATATATTTTGTATTGTCTCATTCAATATGGCCTCATTTGAATTGTACAATACAAGTTGTATTATCTTCATACAAATTATTGGACTATCTTTTATTGAAGCTAATTCTCATGATATTTGGAAATATGGGTCATGTTATTCAACCACACACATTCTCTACTTTCTTCATGGATTGAGATAATTTCTGAATAATTTGAATATCTTGTCAAGATTTGCTTTACAAATCTCCATGATATAGGTAGTCCTCCTGATAAGTGCATTTTTGTGCACTTATTCAAGGCCATATTACTAAGCTTTTCGGTCGTTTTATTTTGCATTTTACTTAACTTAGGTCATTTTTATCTTATTTCACTTTTGGACCTATTTCTAAGCAATTGGAAAAGAAAGAAGGATAAATCGGCCAATTGATGGAAGTTTGGGGACAAATATGTATTTGAGTAAAAATTGAAGTAATTTGATGTGGAGAACCAAGATGAAAGAAAGAATAAAAAAAGGGCTGAAAAGAAAATTCAAGAAAGTTTTATAACGAGCAGCCGCCCACTTATATTGGTCGGGCGGACATCATCAACAGGAGCCATTTTTTAAGCCTGAGCGGCCGCCCCATTTTCTACTGGGCGCCCGCCCCTGCTAAATCGCGAAAAAATTTCTGGTTTCCTTATTTTAATAGAATTCTTATGGAAACAAATTTTGGGTCGCGTATTTAAACCCTAGAGCCGTCCAGAACAAGAGGAGGAGACCTAGAGGAGGAAATTTTCAAGATTTGAGAGCATAGAACGAGTCAAGAAATACAAAATCCATCCCTAAGGCATGAAGATCCAAATCCATAATTAATTGGGTGATGTTGTTTCTTGATTCTTTTTCATGTTTTCTTCTTTCTACTACACTAAGCTAGGTTAATCAGTACTAGGTGAACGATGAACTTTGTAATTTGATGTTTTGATCTTAGTTTTATATATTTGACGTAAAAACACATTTTTGAATTATAGAATGATTTGTATGAATTAATTGCCTCCATGATTATAGTGCACGATAATTATGTGAGTGTAGTGATTTGTTTCATGCATTCGAGAGAAGGAAAATAAATTCGACATATATAAATCATCATAAGGTCCGATAGAGGATAGAAATATACCGCTATGCCTTATGTGAATCTCTAAGTATTTATAAAATCCCATGCATTCTTGTATATTCGCATCCGTTATAAAGATATAGTCGGGTCGTATGCGAGGGCATGTCCAACATTACTCGAGAAAGATTGTTGGATAGGATAGGAATATTGATTCGTCATGATTGGATTCGTGTTGTCAAATTATAAAACTAGAGTTATAAATAATTATTACTTGAGGAATCAAGATCCTAGTGCGTCCTTCATTCATAAATTACATAAAATTTGTATTCAACCATCAATTGCAGTTAGTTTAGTAATTCACACTATTATCATTTCGGTGAAGGTTGTAATAAGTAGAAATCAAATTAAATAAATCTCTGTGAGAACGATACTCGAACTCAAAAAAATTCACTTTATTACTTGTTAACGATTTGTACACTTGCGATAATTTTAATTCGAAATATATTTTCACATAACAAGTTTTAGGCACCGCTGCCGGGGATTTAACTTTTGTTTGATTTTATTTACTTTGATACTAATTCGAACTTTTCTCTTGTTTTATTTTATGTTTTTATTTTTTTTTTTATTGTTTTTATTTTTTGCTAACCCCGTACTATTAATATACCTCATGTTTGCATTCTCTCTCTATACTTTTTCAAATAATTGTATGATTCTAACTTGGTAAGGTAATGAAACTTTTGCAATAGATAATATTTACATAAATTATGAAGATATGCTTGGAGGATACCCAAGTTGTGATAATTGCTACGCGATGCGTTGTATTGAGCAATGTTTGTTCTCGTACTCTAGTTTACACACGCCGAAATTAATTAGATTTAGAGAATATTTAAGGTGTCGGAAACAAGCAATTGACAAAAATGATGATGGGTACATACTTGTTGGAGATTTTATACCTTACAGTTGAGATGAGGACATCAAACTTGTAGGAGATGGTCCTCCTCTATTAGAAGAAAATGTAATTGCAAAGTATTTCGAAAAACTGGTCAGATTGGATGAAAGCGAGATGCTTTTGGGAGATTGCATGTACTTGAAAGAATTTCAACATTGGAGGTATAATCCACTTCAAGGGTTCGCCAGGACTGACTTCTCATT
>CAIGRB010020889.1:0-10178 GCA_903798255.1 Fraxinus quadrangulata
GCTGATCTATCGCTGTTTGATGTAGATGCAGATTCGAGGAGGAATGCTTTCGAAGAATGAGGGGATGATATGATCTAATGTGCCATCGAGACGAGGGCAAGTCTGGGGAAGGATCCATTGCTAGTAGAAGAAGATCGATGACTCGATCGAGGGCAAAGCAGGTGAAAGAAGCGATGACATTGCTTGTTCAAGCTACGGTTAACGATATGGTGATCGTGACAAAGATTGGGGTAAGTTTCATGTTGGGGTCGAGGCTGGAATCAGAATGGATGAGCTTGATTCAAGTAGCTGAACCTGTAAGACAGGAGGTAGTGGCGCCCTCGCACCCAACTGGAAGCCGCATATTACAGGGGGTATTGGCATTCCCGCGCCGACTGGGAGCGCCCATGCGCCCAAAAGAAGGGCAGTTGCACCGCGTTCAGAAGGAATTTTATTTTGTTTCGTGAATTTCCTTATTTTACTAGAATTCTATTTTTAGTCAATCTCCTATCTTACTTATGAGATTATGCACGTTTTTTTGCCTAATTTCTAGAGTTTGGCATAAATACCAAAAACTTTCATTGTAATAAAAACTTTTGACAAATTATTAATTGAGAGGTTATTGATTTCCTTGTTCTTCAATTGAACAATCAATCGAACTTATCAAGATCTAAATCTTATGGCATTCAAACATCGGATCGTGGGTTCTTCATTGTGTAATCAGGGGGTTCAACGCATCATCATTATCGTTGAATTTTTTGGTTCACCTTGTTGGGTTCATATCCAAAATTGGGTTTAATTGNTCAAGATCTAAATCTTATGGCATTCAAACATCGGATCGTGGGTTCTTCATTGTGTAATCAGGGGGTTCAACGCATCATCATTATCGTTGAATTTTTTGGTTCACCTTGTTGGGTTCATATCCAAAATTGGGTTTAATTGACGTTTTTGGGTTCCGCATCAATCTAGTTGTCGGTTTCGTAGTCACCGTTGCTACGGGATTTGCATCAGGTTAATTTAGATTCAGTACATAGACATACTTGGTGGATCGATCCTGGTGCCAGTATTCATATAATTGTATCTATGAAAGGTTGCCTGAACAGTTGAAAGTCAAATGATGCTGAAAGATTCATATATGTGGACAACAACAATCAGTTGAAGCAGAGGCTATATGAAATTTTAGATTATTATTAAAAACTATTTTTTATTTAGATTTGAAAGAAACTTTTGTGGTACCGTCTTTTATATGGAATTTGGTTTCTATTTCTATTTTGGTCAAATTTAGTTATTTTTGTTTATTTGGAAATAATATATTTAGTCTTTTTTTTTATTCAAATCTTGTGGGTATCGTTTCTTTATCTGGATATGATAATCTATACTTGTTTAATTCGGTTGTCTCTTATAATGAAACCTTGCGTGTGAATTCACAAAGTATTAAATGTAAATCAACTAATGAGAATTTTGTTTCGTTGTGGCATAAGCATTTATGTCACATTATTCGAAAGAGAATCGAAAACTTGTGTCAGAATGAATTCTAGATTTCCTTAATTTTCCTGACTTAAGTGTTTGTGTAAATTGGATTAAGGGGAAACAAATAAACATAAAGAAATTATGTGCTAATAAAACTTCGGGTGTCTTGGAACTAATTCATACGGATATATGTGGGCAATTCATTTCGATTTCTTGGAATGGTCAGTAGTCATTTATTACGTTCATAGACGAATATTCTCGTTATGGTTACCTGTATATCACTCGTGATCTTAATCATTGGACGTGGTCAAATGTTATAAGGTTGAAGTTGAAAATCAACTCGACAAAAGGATAAAACACGTCAGATCTGACCATGATAGTAAATACTATGGTAGATATGACAGATAAGAAGAACAACGTTTAGAGCCTTTGCTAAATTCCTATAGGAATATGGAATCTTCCCATAGTACACCATGCCGGTTCTCCTAGCATAAATGGTACTGTTGAAAGATGAAACAAAGCACTTAACAACATGGTAAGGAGTATGATTACGCATTCTACCTTGATAGAATCTCTCTGGTTAGAAGTATTAAAAACTCCAGCTTATATTCTCAATAGAGATCCAAGCAAAGCAACTGTCAAAATCCCGTATGAACTTTAGACGGGTGAAAGGTCTAGTTTGAATCACTTATACATTTAGGGTTGTTCTGAGGCAATGCCTTATAGGCCATTGAAAAAGAAACTGGATTCCAGAACTCTCAGTTGCTATTTTATTGGACACTCTGAAAGGTCAAGATGTTACAAATTTTATGATCTTACTACCAAATCAATTTTTGAAACGGGAAATGTCCGGTTCTTTGAGGATATGGAGTTTGTTGAGGGAAATAATGTTAGAGATTTTGTCTTTGATGATGAATATATAAATATCCTCTTATTGCAATCAACAATGATCAGAATCAAGGATAATTGTTTGCTCAAGAGGCAATTTCAGATCAAGACAATATTCCAGGACCCTCTATAAACAATCAAGTGATTGTTCCAGAAGAACAGCCTCAAGAGCAAATGCCATTAAAGAGATGTACTAGAAAAATGAGAAATGCAATTCCAAATGACTTTATAATATTTCTCCAAAAATATGAGGATGTCATTGGATTGATGGAAGAAAATCCTATCAATTTTCATTAAGCAATACAAATGAATAATTCTTAAAAGTGGATTGATGCCATGAATGAGGAAATAAAGTCCATGAAAGACAACGACGTTTGAGAACTTGTCCCAATGCTTGAAAGTACGAAATCCATTGGTTGCAAATGGATATTTAAAATCAAGAGGAATTTGAAGGGTAAAATGAAAAGATATAAGGCTCATTTTGTTGCAAAGGGCTTTACTCAAAGGAAAGTCATCGATTATAAAGAGGTTTTCTCTCCAATTTCAACAAAAGACTCTTTCAGGATTATAATGGCACTTGTGACACATTTTTATCTTGAGCTATATCAAATGGATGTAAAGACGGTGTTTCTAAATAATGACATTGATGAAACGATATATATGGTGCAACTAAAAAACTATGTCACGAGACCCAAAGAAAAGGGTTTGCAAATTAAAGAAATCCATCTATGGATTTAATTAGGCTTCCATCAATGGTATCACAATTTGATCAAATAATCGTCTGTTTGCTTTTGAAATGAATATGGTTGATAGTTGTGTATATCACATGTTCAGTGGAAGTAAGTATATTTTTTTAGTATTGTATATCGATAACATACTGCTTGCCTGCAATAATATAGGCTTATGGTACGAAATCAAGAGATTTCTATCAAAAATTTTGAGATGAAAGATCTTGGTGACGCCTCTTTTGTATTAGGGATTCAAATACATCGAGGACGTTCTCAGGGTATTCTTAGATTATCAAAAAGAGTTATATCGATACGGTACTTAAGAGATTTGAGATACAGGACTGTAAATCAAGTGAGTATCCCTCTTACTAAGGGAGAAAAGTATAGTTTCAATCAATGCCCTAAGAATGACCTCGAAGTAAATGCGTAGAAAATTCCCTATTCTTCACCAGTTGGGAAATTTATGTATGCTCAGGTATGCACACGTCCGTATATATCATTTATTCCTAGAATGTTAGGCAAATATTTAAGTAACCTAGGATGGATTATGGGAAGGCATCCAACCGGATATGTAGTGTTTACAGAGAACAAAATATTACATGCTCACATATAAGAAATTAGACCAATTGAAGATCATTGGTAATTTTGATTCTGATTTTGCTAGATATAAAGACAGTAGGAGATCCACATTTGGCCATGTCTTCCTGTTGGCTGGAGGAGCTATATCCTAAAAGAGTGCTAAGCAGACACTCATAGCTTCTTCAACAATGGCAGTAGAGTTTGTAGCTTCTTATGAGACATTCAATCAAGGAATATGGCTGCGAAATTTTGTGATTGGGCTGTGAGTTATACATGGAATTGAAAGACCACTTAATCTATTTTGTAACAATAAGTCAGCAGTCTTGTATTAGATCATTGGAAGGTGTGGCATTTACAGAGAACAAAAAATTACATGTTCATATATAGGAAATTAGAGCAATTGGAGATAATTGGGTATGCTGATTCTGATTTTGCTGGATGTCAAGACAGTAGGAGATCCACATCGGGCTATATCTTCTTGTTGGCTGGAATAGTTATATCCTGAAAAAGTGCTAAGCAGACACTCATAGCTTTTTCAATCATGGAAGCAGAGTTTATATCAAGTTATGAGGCATCCAATTAAGGAATGTGGGTATAGAATTTTGTCACTGAATTGCGGATTATACATGAAATTAAAAGACCAGTTAAGTTATTTTGTGACAATAAGTCAGCTGCTTATATTTAAATAATAATAGGAGTTCAACAAAGTCTAAATTCATAGACATCAAATTTCTAGTTGTTAAAGAAAGAGTTCAAAGTGGTCAAATTAATATCGAACATATTGGGACAAATTCCATGATAGCAGATCCATTCAATAAAAGTCTATCATCCAATGTCTTTTATGAGCACATTGCTCATATAGGTGTTGTACACTTATATGATATACTAGTTTAGTAAGAGTTTGTAATTTAGGATATTGTCTTTTTGATACATATTTTTTTGGTTGTGCACATTCAAGTTTATTTCAGTAATAAAGTATTCAATTCAGTTTTCACTATAATTAAAGTTTTTGTTTTGATCTCATTAAAGTATAAGATATTAAAGAATAAAGTTATATTCAACCATTGAGGTTTAGTTATGATACTTGTAACGAATGTCGCTTTGATTTTATATTGACATAATTGATGGACGAGATTGTTTAGAGATACTTTTGGTTGTGATAGCAAACGTTTTGAGCTCATAAAGTTACACACATTTATAAGATAACATGTGTAGCCCCAGTGAGAGATTGTTAAGAAATTATTTAATTTATAATGTGGGTTGACATATGTAATTAATTATATATTATCTTAAAATTAAGCTCAAAATTAAAGTGATCTAATAAAAAATTAAGTAATTGAATTTTGGGCATCTAAATAAACTGTGAACCGGGTTATATGTATAGAAATCGGATTCCTTTATAATTGTATTTCATGATGGATAAAATACATATGAAAATTATTTATAGGGTTATTGTTCCTAATTCATATGCAATTCTAATTCTTCGTATCAACCCCTCAGTATAAGAATTTAGAGAGAAAGCATATAGAAGAGGAAGATCCAAAACTCACAATCAAGAATCAAGAAGAAATATTGGAGTAATTAAATTAAAGAACAAGAAATCAAGATTTAAAGATCAAGAAGTCAAGATTCAATGTTTGCAATTCAAGATTCATTATTCAAGATACAAATCAATGGATCAATGTATGTTTCGCATTAATTAAATTTTTTGGTAATTTGATATGGAGATCTTGATAATTTATAATATTTTATAAAATTTAAGTTTCATAAAATTCAAAATATAATTCCATAGTATGAACAAGTGACAAATCCCACCTCGGCAATCCATCAATCGTCATATGATTATAATCATATCCAATTAATGTTGTACTAGAAAACACAAAAAAGTCATATACAACGCCATCAAAGTTCACACATAAGATTTCATGGCAATCTCAAGTCGAGGAATTAGTTTAACAACCATAACTAGCAAATAATTCAATAACACCAAGATAATCATCTATGTGGACTATCTGCAGTAGGCCTCCAATTTTTATTTATTTTTCAACTAACCGTACATCCACATACCCATTCAAGCTTCCATGTACTCTAGTTTCGTGAGATAAGAGAAGTGCAATATGTGTTAACCTATCTAGACTAATGATATTCGTGTCTCACGTCCATACAGTTAGGGTTGATTAAAAAATAAATCAATTTGAAATGTATCTTACAATCACAACTTCTTGTGATTAACATATTACTCACATTTAGTTTTTGGATTTCCATAATCACTGATATAAATAAACAGGATACTATGGCATTAAATAAAGTAATTGCACTTGTAATAAAATGAAGTCATTAAACAATAACATTCCTTGTACAAATACTACATATTAAAATTGAACTAACTTTAATGATTTATTAAAAAATAATATTTATTTCTTTCCCATGAAATCTACAAAAATTAATGATAATGATATTAGCTTGGTATTATTGCTCCTTAGCCGTTTCTGCCACCTTAAAGCCCAAATTGAATTACTTTTATGTACAGAAATGTCATGTTGGATAACTTACAGAATCTCCATTACTAATCATCTGCGTACATATGATATTCTATAATATTTTAAAACCAACTTATAACATAAATACAACATTTCATACTCAATTGGCAAATAGTAATAAAATGAAGGTACAAAAATGTTATAAACCTTCTAAAAGAATCTTTAAATTTATGAAAATTATTGTAATATTTCATATGTATATTAAAGTGAGGATAATTCGATATATTTGGCATTTTTATTTTAATTTAATAAGGACAATTTCATCAAGGGTTATTTGCACATTTCCTCCCCAATCTTCCAAAGAATCTGAGATATATCCCTAACCATTATTGGCACCATTAGTCTCCAACCTTTCAATTAATTAGCAGAGTTTGTCATGTTCGTTTTGGCTGTAAAATCATGTAAAATGAAAAAATAAAAAATAAAATTGTCTCCTCCTTAAATAAACAAAAAGAAAACACCAAAACAAAAAGCTAGTTTTTGAGACAAGAAGAATTTTTGCTGTTTCTTTAGACAACAAGAACTAAAATGAATGTAGAACAAAATACATATTTCATTTTGAGCTTCTTAAAAAACTCTTTGGCGCCAACTTTTGGACTTTCATTGATTTTTCCCTAGCAGAATTGTTGTATTGAAATACAGTGGAGCCGTCAATTGGTTGAGAGAAAGTCTGAATGCTCGAACGGAAAATTTCAGAATATGTCCTAGAAATTGTATCAATTGACTGGTTGATTGGTTCAATTGATGGATTACTCACTGTATTATGGACCTCAATTGGATGTTATTGGGTAGAATTTAACATTTGGAATGCATTTAATCCATCAATCGACTGATTGCCTGTTCCCGCAGAAATCGTTCGCGACTGGAGAATTATTTGATTTTGGGCATTGACGTGTGGGACCGGTTTTGCAAACGAGACGTGTAAAACTGAGCCATACAATAGCTCATGAATGAGTGGCCAACAATTATAAGTGTTACACACTTTTAACACCACGAATAACTTCACAATTACATTTCGGTTTGAGGATTGAAGAGTCAGTTTAACACTTCTAAAGGGCCAATTTTTGCTTCTTCAGTCCGATATTTGTTTACGCAGGTCTCGTTCGCACACAAGTTCAAGATCTAATCTACAATTTAGATCCTTAATTTGCACTCCCTGCACACGCATGTGGAGAAAGCCTCTATACACATCATTACACTATTTCAAAGTGTAATCATATATAAAATGATCTTTGCTTTTTTTCATTTCTATGTGGGATAAACTTAAAATAGTCTTCCCTCCAACACCTTAACCTATTCCAATTCATCACTTTGATTTTTAATTTCTCATTCACCTGTTTATTATTTTTGGAAAGTAAATATATAATTTCGATGTTCTCGCGAAGGAAAACATGGATCAACTTCATCTTGCAAATTGAACCAATGGGTCCCACGTAAAATTGTGAAGTTGAAGAAAATGAACGAAATTTGAGCGAAAAAAGGAATTTCAAAGTTCAGAAACTAAAGTGATAATATTTAAAAGTTAATTCGAACCACATATTTATGATTTGATGCATGTTGTGAGTCAATTGGATGTGAATAGAAGACATAATAGAAATTGAAAGAAAAGGATTAAGTCATACCCTGACTTTATGATTTGAAGCATGTTGTTGGTCAATTGGACGTGAATAGAAGACAGAATAGAAATTGAACGAAAAAGGATTAACTCATACCCTCAGAGAAAGTTCAAGGACCAATTTACAATTGGTCCCGTAATCATCTATCGCACGTGCGATTGCAAGGCCCAATTTTTGGGGATGCAAGAATAACCTGGCTTAACCATGCATCACGAGCCATTTGAAACGCAATAATCTCTTTTGTTACATTACATTCGAATATGATAAAGAACTAGTATAGCTCATTTGAAATTTATTTCTCTCATCACATTATTACTTTTCAACAATCTCATATACTTGGGGAACTTGGATGAACACGTGTGCTCCAGTAGTGATTTTGCTGTCCCTCAAGTTATGAAAAATGGCAGCTTGTGCATTTTTCTGTCTATGCAGCTTTCATAGACTATTTTTGTCTTTTCAGTGTTGGGGAGTCCGATAACTATATTTCTCTCTTTGAGCAACTTAAGACCATTACCACCAAATAAACATATTGCAAATGCCAACTCAAGCAGGAAAGTCACGTTTCTCATTTTTAACATTCCCCAGAATCATGTTTTTTTTCTTTTTTTTGTCGCTAAAATAAATAGAGAAGCCTTTTTTAAGTGATTTGTCTATAGGTCCAATTGTTGGGCGGATTTAACAAGAGAAGATTACCCTAAAATATCCTACATTTTAAATTTCAAATTTCAGATATAAAAAATCAGGTGTTTCAAATTCAAAAATCAGATACAATTATTATTCTTTCAATAATTAGATAGTAAGTATTATTTAAAAAAATTATATATCATTTCTCTCTCTCTCTCTCTCTCTCTCTCTCTCTCTCTCTAGCGCAGAATTAATTTTCTCACCCCACTTGATAAAATTATTAATCACGTGTCTTCTCTCTTTTCAACCAAAAGCTTTACTCGTTGGTTGACCGCCGAAATTACAATTATCACCACTCATCAACGATTCTAGATCCATGGACGGCTTAACGGATTCATCGACGTCGACATTTCATGTATCATTCAGAGAGGATTGTTGGACGGAGGAGGCTACTTCGACGTTGGTCGTCACTTGGAGCTGAACCATGGGAGTCTCCGTCAGAAGAATTGGAAGGAGGTGGCTGAGGTCGTTAACGTTCGTCACGATCATACCAAGAAGATACAAAGCACTGAAGTTCAGTCTAATAATCTAATTGTACCTCAAGAAGAAGTTAAAGATTGAGAATGCCGAGATTGATGAGTCTAATGGAACCCTAACGTCGTCATGTTGGGTGGTGTTGACGGTGGTAGACTAGGGTGGTGTGAAGTGAGGTAGAGGTGGTGGTGGTTGTGGATTTGGGGTGAAGGTGGCGGAAAATTTGGTCCCAATGGAACGACTAGTGTGTGTGTGTGACTAGTTAATTGGATAAATTTTGACTACTATATAATTGTGACCATTAATTGGATAATTTGTTATCGATAAATAGTTTGTGATATATAAAAATGTGGAATTTGCATTTAAATCTGTAATTGTGATCCACAAATTATGTCTCCATAACTATGACCTTGTCTGATTTATGATTAGTACGTGATCGTAACTATAAATTATGTGTTATTAGAATCGTGACATATTTAATTAAATTATAGGTCACAAAATTTCATAAGAGATTACAAAATGTTACCACCTAATTTTTTAAAAAAATTCAAGGTCACAAAATTACATAAGAGATTACATAATGTTACCACCTAATTTATTAAAAAAATTCAAAAATGTTTTACATTTAAAATAGCATTTTAAAACCTTTGCAGTTATATATTTCTCTCGTTTAGCAGTTATTTATTTTTCTCATTTATGAATTACTATTGGGCTTGTTGTTCATTGGACTAAGATTAATGCACATTAGGGTTTTTAAATTAATAAATACATAGTCTATGCTTACGATTGATAAACATATGTTTATTTCTTTCTAACACGAGAAATAGACAAAAATTTAACATAATTCTCTTAAAAGTTCAACTGATGGTTACGAATTGTTCGTGGTGTTGAATTTTTAATTTGTGTGTTGGGGTTCAATTTGTTCTCTTCGTGTGCGTTTCTATTAGAGGAGAAATTGTTAGTCGTGGTATGTGGCGAACATCGCAAATCATATTTAGTATTGTCAAATGTATACCTCTTATAACATGTTCTATCTAAACACAAAAATGATCCAACTTTGGTTATTGAAACTTGTTTAATTTTCTTTCTGAGTGTTTAAGAAATACTCAATAATGATATCAGAGCTGATTTTGTTGTTTACTAGAGATTGGTTTAGATAACGACGTGAGATTATTATTATTATTATTATTATTATTATTATTATTATTATTTTTTCAGAA
>CAIGRB010020889.1:10422-27326 GCA_903798255.1 Fraxinus quadrangulata
TCACGTTTAACGTATTTTTAACTATTTTCAATATCTGTTTGGACTATTCGATATATCCATAATTTAGTTCTCGAAATAAGTTTTGAGATGACATAAACAATTTGTAAATTCAATTAGCGTACGATCGTCAGCAATTTTTAAAATTAGTATGTTATCGAAATTCAAATTTATTGCGATATTGTCCCTGTTTGGTGGAGATTAAAATCAATTTTTTAGTGAATTTTGATAAAAGTTAAACAGTTGTGGATTATATGAAAATATGTTATTAAAATTAATTGTAACTTTGATTCAGATTAAAATTTAAATTTCAATCGGATACCAAACATGATTTTATTAAAAAAAAAAATCAAAATCAAAATCTAGGGGGGGCACTTGCCCCCCTAGGCCACCCCCCCGGTCCGCCCATGGGTACGTGGAGGAAATAAACTCAAAATAGTTACTCTCTCTCGATCCGATAAGGACAATAGCAAAATTTCAGTTCCGTTATGTTTTTACTTTAAACGGTAGTATGGTAATTTGGAAAATGTTCCAAAAAAGGATAACCACTAACTCTACAACTAAAGTCAAATACATAGACTATTTGGAAGCTTCTGATCGAGGAATTCAATGGTGAATTATATGCCATTGCACCAAAAATGACCTTTTACAACACATAAAAAGCAACATTCGTTAATTAAATATTGCTAAAGGGGTCTATTATAATATTTTAGCAAGTGAATGTTGCTATTGGCTAACATAATTGAGCTTTCGCAACCCATCACTCCCACAACTTAATTCCCTGGCCGAAGTAGAGACACAGATTCCAAAAATAACTAGTATTATTATATATATTGAGGAAATTGCACTAGGTGTCAATTTTTGGCTTTGCATTTACAAAAATGTCACTTTTTTTTAGTCTTTCCAAGATTTGCATTTTTGGACATTTTTGCCCATCTGCATAATTTAAATACCTTACATGTCTAACATTAATAGAGATTTGACTACATTTAAAATTTGTACAAAATGTTAGTGATATAGTACATTTGGATTTTAAAAAAAAATCAAAAAGAAGATGAAATGGAAGAAAACATGAAGAAAGTACATCACTCCACTCACCACTCTACCACCCAGACGAGAAGAAACCAAATCCTTTACCACTCTCCTCACATTCAAAGCGTTGGAAACAACCTTGCCGTCGACGATCAAAGCTCCGCCTCTTGAGCTAGATATTTTAGTGGCCCATTCTTCCCCCCATTTTGTTTTTAAATTAACCTAATCTTTAAGGCACTAAGGCCAGAACCAGAAGCCTAGACGGAAGAAGCTGAGATGCTGCAAACTGGAAGCCGGCAAATCTGACCGTGAGAGAGAAAATCGACACTGTGACTGAAGTCACTCAACCTCCATTCTTCAGCAGCTGCAAAATATATTGGCTCCGACACTCCTTGACCTCCGACATCCGTCCTTCAATAGGAAGCAGCCCAACCCTGCTTATTGCCTTATTCTTATTTCTTATTGGCTGTATAATGATAATTACTACTTGGTCATGAATCAAGATAAATTTGCAGTGCCATGTGATGTTGGGGTTCAAATTTGCAAAATTTTCTTTTATGCTACACAGTGATGATTATTAATTTTGGATAAAAGAGAAGGATTGTTGTAAGTGACTATTATTGTAAAATTGTTATACGAATAATTTAAACTCTAAATGATATTATGGTTGGTTTTGAAGCGTTTAACACATGATAAAGTTTACATTCATTTTATTTACTCTAGTTGCACCGAGACTCAAATGATTGTGAGTAGAGGAAAATCTCGATTGAAAAATCTGCCCAAGAAATCTACCTAGCTCTTGAATGACATATTTCAACTGTAGGAACTATCCATTCTACCTTTTATTAATGTTAAAGATTCTGATCGTTATTTCACTTGTTGGATTAAATTCTCCTTTTCTACCCTCTATCTTATTTATGTAATTTTTGTCTTTTATTCATTTTAGTCTTATCACTAATATTCTATAGAAGCAAGAAATTTTGCTAGAAATGTAGATAAAGGTAACTATAACTATATCCACATTACAGATGAAGTCATCTTTAGCCATCAAAAGAACATTTCAGTGCCCTGCTACCCCGTGGAATATGAGGACTAGTTTCACATAGCTTCCTCGTTTGTTGATTTATTGTTTCAGCTTCAATTTTTGCTGGTTTGCATCGGTGCATTCCTTGGCACGTATTTTATTTTTGAATTACCAAGTTTTGCTAATTATTTTGTATTATACTATGGTTAGATATTTGGTACTTTCTATTGTACACTTTTTTCAAATCATAAGGTTAGATGATTTTATATCGATAAAAAATAGCTCAGTCTATTGTAATGCTTGAGTTTTTTTCCTTTTTCATTTTTTCTTACAGAGTAGGAATTAAGTGGCCAATTTGAAACTGAAATATATGAGCTTCTAGTATACGATAAACTACTCATACTCTTTTCCTTTCATTTCTCTACTCGTATGCACTTCTGTGCATCTAACTGCCTTCAAGTAAACTTGCCTGTAGCAAGGCAGGTTTCATAAAATGATTAAATGAATGTGTTCAATTTTGTTTAGAACTATTTTGCTAAGAATTATTTATAGTTGACTAACTTTTTAGGTCATAGTATTGGATAATTCATGTAGCTTTTGTATGGCATGGTTTATATTTTATTTTGGTTTTTGGATTAGTTCTGATTAATGTGGCATATTTGATATGCTTGTTAATTTGCTAAATAATTTTAACTTATGTTACAATGGTCTTGTATGAAATGATTATTGCAAACTCTTCGATTAATATGTATTCTGTTTGCTTATTATATGACTCAGGGGCCCAAATTTTGAAGTTCTCCTAAGGCTCTGTGAAACACAGGTACTTTCCAATTACTCAATGCAATATTGTTTGAGTGAATCAGAGTTATGCTCTGATAATTGAAGTTAATGGTCCTAATTGTAGTATACATGAGAAATATTTGGTGCATTGCAATTGATGCTTATTATTTTGCAAAAGGATGGGTACTAATTCTGGAAGCATCAGCTTAATCAATCGTGCTCATAATACCCTACTCCGTATTTTGCTTACATTCTGAGGTTACTTCCTTTTTATCTGATATGAAGCTGCTTATTTTTTTCCTCTGTGGAATGCTAATTGAAGTATGATTGGTTCATAAGCTTGTGAATAGGTAGATGTTAACTACGGAGGGATAGAATATTAATCCTTGAATCGAATATTGAAGGACCTGGCTAGTCCAATATATTTACAATTGGATTGTATCAGTTGAATTGTTGCCAATGTTCTTATAATGATTGCCTGCACCAGAAATTCCTATGCATCTTCGTGTTTGGTTTCAATTTGTTCTGTAATTATATATTATTTTTCTGCTGATTCTGCTTTTAAGATTTGATCTTTTAACTGGTTTTACTCGTAGTTTAAAGTTAGACTACTAGGTTGGCTCACACTGGTACTCAAATAGATGGAAAAATGCTGGCTTGTTTGACATTGTTGTTAACGAAGCAGGGTACAAACACAAATATTTGAATATGCAAGAAAATTTGATCAATGTTTGTTATTGTTGCATGTTTTGATCTATCAAGTGTTTGCTACTTATGTGTTTATGCAAAGGCAAGCTTTACCTTATTGCGACCTCGTTTCCTTTTGTTATTTATTTTGAGACTATTGTTTCCAACACAAGTTCCCTAGTAGTTTCTCAGACTCAGAAGCCCAAAGATTCAATTACAAACTGAGGTTTGCCGTTGCATCTATGATTCGTTCCTGTTTATGGTGATTAAGTGGGAGGAAATGCATCCAAGCCATTGCTAACATGATAATCAAGCGCAGTAATATTATTCACATTTTTGTTCTCTTTATTGAATGTATAAAAATGAAATTATAATTTGTATGATCTCTTATTTTAAAATCCAAGTATAGGTGATCTTGCATCCTGATCTATTTTACTCCCTCTACGTATTTCTGTATCGGTGTTATGTGGTTTTAATGAAAATGTACAAATACTCTGCGTCTCCTATGGTGACATTTTTAGACCTACTGTGAGTAATAGGTTGAGTCTCCTCAGGTTATAAATCTATGTTTGTCACATATAATTAATATGTTTTATTTGATGACGCCTAGTTAATATTAGTGGATTCACTTTAGTAAGATAATTGCAATGTAAATGGCTTTCTCTATGACGCCATGTTCTAAACTCCAAAATGTGGCACAATTAACCTAAGTAGTGAAATTTGTCATATGTTGAATCCAGATTTTAGTGGCTTTTCTACTCTAATGTGGCGGTTCACTATTAGCCTAAGTCGGAGATAAATATATGTTCTTTATTTAAGTAAGTTGTAGATTTCTCAAGTTAACTTCAGTAGAGAAATGTCATCGTCGTGAACTGTAGTTCCC
This sequence comes from Fraxinus quadrangulata, assembly GCA_903798255.1. NCBI lineage: Eukaryota > Viridiplantae > Streptophyta > Magnoliopsida > Lamiales > Oleaceae > Fraxinus > Fraxinus quadrangulata. The sequence goes on from CAIGRB010020889.1 coordinate 14,826, forward strand.
GACAGTTCACCGTAATAATTCTCGACAGTTGGTATAATCTCAACGGATGAACTGTTGGGACTCAATGGTTCACTGCAGTAATTCTCCGTAGGTAGGAGAATCTCGATAGATGAACTGCCGAGACCCGAAAGTTCTTCTCTGTTTTTCTCGACACATGACAGTTCCACATGTCAAAAATTATTTCATATTCGTTTTTCTCGACACATAACAGGTTCACATCTCGTGCAGTTGTAATATATTATTTTGTGTGTTATAATTTTCGTACTACTGCTGATATTCATTTTATTTCTTTATAAGATATTCGTACTATTTCGTTAAATTGTGTATCGTAATTTGTTGTTGTATCTTGGCATCAACATGTTCAACATATTACAATCTGACATTTTTTTCATTTTCTTGCTGTACCTTGCAAAGGAAATGAATTTTGAATTTGAGATTCTGGAAAATGCACGGTTGCGGGCCCGCATTTCGCGGTGAAGCAACCTCAAGTATGTACAAAGGGTCATGGACCATTTTGATGAGCGGCAGCGCCAAGACTTCCGTAACTCATGCCTCGAGTTCCTTGTCGAGGTTGCAGACATTCAATTCTCCGCCCAACTAATTCAACAACTCGTCTTCAGATCCATACGAATTGATAAGGTCAATGAATTGTGGTTCAAAGTGCAAAGCCACTTTACTCAGTTTGGACTGTAAGAGTATGCAGTCGTGACGGGATTAAGATGTATTCTTCCTCCGAACAGCGATGAGTTTACTTGAGTCTTGGAAAATAGGAGACTAAGGGAGAAATACTTCAAATCACTAGATAAGATTCCATGCGCCCAACTTGAGAAGACCTTTCTTCGATCGTCAATGCCCCGGGCTGATTGGTACAAGCTCGGGCTTGCTCTTATTGTTGAGGAGTATTCTACACTCTGGATAATAATGTAGATATATGTGAATCGACATTGTCAATCATCGATGACTTGGACTTATTTTTTTCCCACCCATGGGGTAGAGTTTGGTACACTCGTCTGTTGAGAGGATTTCGGGGTGGCTGGGTACGAAAATTTCGTGACGCCAAGAGAAAGAAAGAGATCAACTATAAAGTTCATGGTTTTCCCATCGCCCTGCAGGTACGAACCATCATTTTAAACAATGTATTCTTTTATATCGATTCGCATATGTTGTCATGCCCATGGGATATCATGTGACAATGCTTTTTTGCTGCCACAGATATGGGCATTCGAGGCGATGTCGAAAATTGGAGAATTGTTTGCTCAGTGGCTTGGGGAACGATCGCCAAGGCTTCTTCGTTGGACGGCTACAAAACAACCGCAACATCGTACGTTTGATGCGTTCTTCACGACCCACGTCCATGCATGTGCTCCACAGCGAAGGTAAAATCTTGAAGCCAACTCCAACATATTTTTTGTTACGTAGGAGAGCGTATAGCTTGATGGTTTGTGTTTTGGTACATTATGTTATGTAATTTGATGGCTTGATGGCTCGGCTAAGTAATTTGATGCCATCGTACTTTTACGTAGGCGATGTCCATGAATTGCTGGTTGATGCCACCATAGTTGACAAAGGTGCTGATGTTCACACTAAGAGACGGTGATTGACACGCCTTTGACTGCTTGCAGCATTGACCAGGACTCCGTACTCCAGAGGGGCAAGGAAGAGATCAAAGAAATAAATGAGTAAATGTTGTGTTGGAAAACAGAATTTGGAAAACTGAGTTTGGATTCGTAATCACGTAAAATGAAGACAATTTTTATGTTATGTGTTAGCAAGGCTTGGTGGTGATGCCAAAAAGTTGTCTTGATGAATGTTATTTTAAGTCAGCAACGTTTCAATTGTCCCATCTCATTTTCTTTCACTTAGCCTCAGTTTTTCAATTATATTTCACTTTTACTATTATATAGATACAAGCTTGTTTTATATAATTTTTTCGTTATATAAGTTATAATAGTACGACTACAATGTTTTGAAACTTTGTGAAACGATATGTATTAAAATTAATAAATCAATACAATTGTAGATCTCCAATTGGGTCTTCACATGGATAAACATTGTTGGGGGGTACATTCATGTATAATCTTCCACTTAGTTTCTTAAATTTCAAGTACTGTAAACTTCAGAATTATGTAAGACTAGCAGGAAAATTGTTATAATGATGTCGAATGTGGATTTAGGGACCATGGATCCTTCAACAGTGACTTAAACATTTTTATGTGTATGGCAAAATGTTGCACATGTTATGCATGTTCTCTAAAGTTGGGGGGTACTATTTTGTGGTTGGAATGCGAAGACATGTAGGGAATAAACATGTTCACGAATTCTCATCGAACACTTCAGTTGATGCATGATTTTTGCGAGTCATAGTTCCTTGCCTATTGGTGCATCAATTTGTTGAAGTATGTAAAAATTCCATAGGACAATACCACCTCTTAGCATACAAATCTCATAATGGGAATTGAGTGCCAACAACTACATGCAGGTTTTTTGAAGAAAAAGAGTACGCACTCATTAAGATTTACAAATGTCATAAATTATGTACAAAGTTTAAGTCGTAATGATACAATTAGACCTTAAAGAAACACACCAATGGGTAGTGAAATTAAGTTTGAGATGTGATTTGGTGGTTGTGTAATAAATCAACATAGTTGCTTTCTTCAAAGAAGTTCATTATAAATAGCATGATATTACTAAATAAGTGAGTTACACATGAAAACTTCATAAATAAATAGTTTCGCCCATCGCATTTGTATGCTACTAATGGCTTCGTCCACTGGAAGCAACGAACCGTTCAACCTGAATGATCATTCGCCAATACCCGATTCATCTCCGTTATGTCCCATCATAATTTCATCGGATGATGATGATGTCAACCCTCTCTACTCTCATGCCATTTTCCCTGTGCTTTTTCCCAACTTATACGAAGTTGCAAGTGAAGCATCGCAGTCACCGAACAGTGTGCTCGATGAGGGGTTCCAATACATGGTTTCGTATGAAGATGAATCCGATGATGATGAGTTGTGGGCAAACGTTGCACCTCCTGAGATAATTGTCATAAGCTCAGATGATTCTGATGAAGACAATGGGGGAGAAAGTTCAAACGTCGACAACGAATGAGGTGGGAGATAGTTGCATATGGTTGTATACAAATGAATAAGTGCCAAGTTCTTTTGTATTCACTTTTCTCAGGGATGATTTGGTAACAGTCTTCACCAAAGAGTTAGCAACATGTCCCTTATGCCTCAAAATGTGTAGTTACAGTTTGTAGTATGTGCCAACTGTCGAGAACGACAGAGACAATCTGTCGAGAATGGTAGATGAACTATTGGGATGTCATGCAGTAATATGTCAATGAATCCGTATTTTAATGTGAATGGAAACATGTCTACTATTGTCTGCAAACGATAATCGATCGCCAATGATAATGTAATGTCTAATGATAATATAAGTTGGAATTAATAATACAAGATCAAAACGATAATATGCGAACTTAACAATAACGTCGGCAAACGATAATAAAAATAAAACGATAATATAACATCAGATTTACAACGCAATTGGGGAACATTTAACATACTAATTCAACATTTTCTGGAGATGATGCCTGTTCAAATCGGTTGTGTTACAGCGGGGTGCAAACATGTTGTCCGATTATGACCTACCCTACCGCAGTGAGTGCATTTGTTGAGTCATGTGTTAGACTCATATCTAGATCTTTTACGTCTTGTGAGTGGTCTGCCTGAAGGACGATGCACAAAGGGTGGTAAAATAGGAGTATTTGTAATTTCGTTCGAAACAACCCAGTCCACTTCCCGTGTAACGGGATATATTGCTTCGATATAGGCGTCCCTCCAGTATTCCGATGTGTAGTAAGGGAAGCATAGATCATATAATGACCTACATCTCAAGAAAGTAGCACGAGTTGCATGAACACATGGCATACGATTTAGCTGAAACTCACGACAGGTGCACGTGTTTTCGAAAAAGTCTACCATGTCCGTGTCATTGGATATTCCAACCTGTGTTATGTTGTCGTCAATGCATGAGCTTGAAGCCTAGTACCGACTTCGAATGTTATCTGTAACTCGCTCTCTATCCTCGATGATAGTACTGTACTACATGCGGTTGCTTGGGTTCGACGTTCATAAAACCACCTCTGCATAGTACTCCGAATGTGTTCGACCAATCACATGATCGATAACGAACGGGCTTGTTTTAACATTGAGTTCAGAGATTCTACGTTGTTTGTCATAATGTTGTACCGCTGGCCAATGAATAGTGCTCGTGACTAAAATAAAAAACCCGTTCACTCCAAGTACTCGTAGGATCTTGCACTTACCCTACAAATCTGTCCCATATGTCTTTCGAACTCTTCAATCCGATAAGTTGTAGCAACTCGTTTGAATAGAAATATTGAACTCGCGTTGCTATTTTGCTGTATTAAGTTCTTTTTCATATGCCACATACAACAACCATAGTGAGACAACGGAAACAAGTATGTAATAGCTTTTTCAATGCAGGTTTTCCTGTTTGAAACAAATACGAGTTCATCTGAATCGCCAATAAGATCTTTCAAGTTTGACAGAAATCACATCCAGGATTTATTTGTTTCCGCATCCACGATCCCCCATGCTAAGGGATAAATCTGTTTGTTTTCATTTCGGACAGTTCCAAGTAGAAGAGTACTTTTGTATGGACCTTTCAAGTGACTACAGTCAACACAAATAATGGGCCCCAAGTACAGTATATAACCATGAATGCTTGCACAGAAAGTTAGGAAGAAGTAATGGAACCTATTATGAGAATTAGCTTCGGTGTGGCTTACCGTCTCAGGGTTACCTTCACCTAGAACGTGACAGTATGAAGATAGTTCTTGAAAACTATCCTCTGGTGTACCATGTAACAAATGTAAAGCAGCCACCTTCCCTCTACGTGCTTTTCTGTAACTGATTTCAACACCGAACTCAAGTTTCATGTCACGTGCAATAGCTGTAGGGTCATACGATCGATATGGATTATCCAATGTTCTCAAAATATGCTCGACAATAACAAAACTAGTGGCATGTTGATGTGCATTGCGACAGAAATCTAAGGTACATGTGTGTACATTGTTGAATTTACGGATCATGAAGATCGTATAATTTTTCACTGTCGAAGCACATAGCATCCACATGCAATTATTGTCATTGCATACAACAGTTAACATTTTCGTGCTTGACCTGCTGACCTTAAATTGGAACTTGTCTCCCAAAGCAAGTACACGAATTCTTGAGTACAACTCTTTCTTGCTGAAAAATATTTACCTTTCGGCAAGATCGGATGTATTCACTCCGGTAATTCATTCGTATCTGTCCGAAGACCTGGACTATAAGAACATTTGTTCATCAATGTCAACAATGTTAGCAGCCTCTATACCATGTAACGGGTTGTCCAAGTTCTCATCTGAAGGTGTAGTCCTAATGTAAAAAATTAGAGTTTCGGGTGCATTATTGTTTGAGGCACTATGCTGATGATCGGATTTCTCATGTTGTATATTTTGGTGAACGTTCGCTACGGCAAATGAACGATCTGGACAATTTGTATCCCTCTCCATGCCAACACTTGGGACCTCGATTTTTGAAACAGTAACGCAGATGGCAGTTTCATTATAAATTGATTGTACCAATTTAAGTCTTCATCTTCGCATATTTCAATCGGAGGTATGTTCAAGTTCGAGACTTGGAACTTCAATTCAATTTGAGTGTAGGGATCAAGAATACCAAGTTTGTCTTTCAATCGTAGCACGAGTTCGGTTAGGGCAATACTTGTCGGTACAAAAATGGAAGTGATTTTGTCCCCTCTCCACTTCCATTCGTCATCCACATGAACAAATTGTCCCCCATACGACACAATGAATCTTAAATGATTACTCATAACTAAAATGTGGGGATTGCAACGATAAGAATTCCGCACAATAAATATGTCTATATTTGATAATATGACCGTAGAACTTTAGAATATTGAAATCTGTGGAGTAGTAGAAGGTGAAATTAAGGATGTTTCAACAGTTTTCAAGTGTCGAATTCGTCAATTAAATTGTCTATCCCGACAGTTTAGAAATGTCGAGTTCGACATTTCACATGTCTGAACCGACCGTTTCAACAGAACTATTTGACATATGAACTGTAGGAATTGTCGGGAAACTTGAAATCGTGTATTTTGTACCTTTGAAGAAATTATTGAAAACATTAATGGTGATAATCAATTCTCAACTACAACATGAAAACATCTTCTCATTAATAAATAACTCAATACTTCATTAAATATGGAATCCTTCATTTTTGTACAGGATATTGATATTTTTATCCTTAAAAAATATTTCAAAAACCAAACAAATCAATGAATAATAGTTTCAAAAATTTCTCCCATTTCATTTCACCATATTGTATTTAACATCTAAAAAATAGTAATCTATAAGATAAAATTATAAATAATTTATAATGACTAACCTCTCAAAATGGATGATAAATTCAATAGTAATGTGTTCTTGATCAAGTAATGAAGAAGATGGAGAAGAAGTTAGGGCTTATTAATGGGAAGAAGATGTGTGGTTATGTTATTATCTTTTTGTTTTACAAAATTCATTTTACTCAATATAATATACATGTAAACAATTTTTATAACATTTAAATTAAATCATCACATCATAACATTAATTACATTCAAATCAAATATTAAATGCTCCTAAAAAGGTGTTATTAAGGATAATTTGGAGATTTTGCACCAAAAAGTGACATTTTTGCTCAAAAAAAGTGAAAATGACAATTGTTTTTGAATTTTCAAATTTAGTGACATTTATGAAAATTTCCCTTATGTATTTATGATGGCTAAACGGCGCCTGAACTTTACGCGCCACGGACAATACAAATTTGGAGGACACTCTTGAATTGGTTGGCCTTTTTCTTCCAGATCTCCACTCAAATCCTCCGAGGAACTCCTTCATTTACTTAGGTCCTCTCTTATGTTGGCATGCGTCATGGCTCATTCGTTTCTTCTGCTTCTCACGCTCCGCCGCATTTTAAGTCATTGATGGTAGTTGTGCTGTCGGAGTTTAGAAAAGATGCACCTTCGCCGCCTATTCATCCACCCTTGCGCCTCATTTGTTCCAATCGCTGGTGGAGGGAGGGTGCTAGATGCTTCATCTTTGGAAAAGCTAACGGTATTTTCTTTTGGTTTGAGTTTTGAATTTAAATTGGTTTGGATTTGATTAAAATAGGCATAAAGAAAAATATAAGAAAATTTTGAGTTAGTTATTGTCATAAATTTGACTAATAGATAACTAATCTCATATTTAATGGATTGTGATCTATCACTATAATCAAGGGATTCTAAAATCCTTAAACTTAACATTCCCAGAAGCCTACTTGAGTTCGGAATTGAATTAGTTGGAATCTAGATTCATTGGATCAAGAAATAGAATAGCCATATCTAGGTTTAAAAGCTTGCTCTCTTGGTTCTTGGTGTCAAGCTAAAGGTTGCTTCAAACAAAACCCTCGAAGGAAATTTGTCCCTTCAAAATCTAAGACAAGGACCAATGTCATTGCTGCCAATACTAATTGTCCTGAAGACCGTTGCTAAGGTTGGACATGGTGAAGAAGATGGTGTTTATAATTAATAAAGCTTTGAGAAAGAAATGTCAATGACTTTGAGGAAGTTAGCGTCTAAGGCTAATAAGGCATGACTCAGAGTGTGAAGTCCAATAGTAAAAGAACTAGAATGGAAGGATAAATATGCAAATTCTTATGCTGCAAATAGGCTGGAGAAAGAGAGTGAATACATGCAAAGCCAAGAGTAAAAAGGACTAAAACTGGTATAAAATAAAGAAGGAATGTTTTGTGCCAAATTTGTTCTAGTAGAAAATACCCTTGCTTTGACATAATTTATTATAGGCAGTGTACACTTTATGGCCATTTTATGTGCTTCTCTTGTCCTTTCATCAGAAACATTGACCTACTGGAATAGAATTGGTGTAACATGTATTAGCTCATTGCTAATTTCATTTTGTAAATGACCCACTTTAGGTAATTAACCATATTTGGTTTCTAAATGAAAAGAAAGACTGAATTTATTTGGATTAAAGCATGCCCGAAATTACCTAATGTAGGTCATCCATGTTTGGCCAGGAATAGGAAACTCTGTCATGACAAGAACAATTTTATTAGAAAACAACATTGCATGTGAAAAAGTGGGTCATCCCAGCTTTAATCTGATTTATACTTCTAAACAAACAAGTCTTTCTCGTCCCTCCAAGGCTCTATATATACCAATGCAGTTTCGGGTTTTCAATGCAATTTAATCTATCTTTCTCTTCGTTTTTCTACATTCTGAGATGGGTGGTGTTGGTATTGCGGTTAGTCGGGGCGACCATGATGATGATACATCAACAAATCAATACTGCAAGTTTGACGGCCCTGAGTTTGATATTTTTAAAATCTTTCCTCTATTTGGTTGCCCTTGTAGTGTCCTTTTTTGCATCATCAATGACCAAGAAATTTGGCCAGAGAAAGTCGATAATGTTTGGTGGAATAATTTTCTTGGTTGGTGCCATCATCAATCCTGCAACAATGCACATTAGTATGTTAATCATAGGTTGTGCACGCTGTTAATTTTTTTTTTTTTTTTTGGAAATGTATTGAATTTTTAGACGCTTTAAGATTTTGGATCTGAATTTTATATGAATATTGTTACATTTTGGAGTACAATTAATAATAATTATTGGAGTAGTTTGATATTGACATCTTCTATTTTACTGTGATTGATTTATGCAAATTACTGTACAAATAAGAAAAATTTAAAATTTAAAAAAATTTGCAATGACATATTGTAACGGTAAAAAAATGTTTCAAAAAATAAAGATACAAGTATAAACAACAGGGAAAAATGTTGCAAAAAGTTATTAGCAACGTTCAAAACTGTTGTGAAAAAGTTATTAGCAATACTAAATAAATGTTGCAAAAAGGTTATTCGCAACGTTCAAAAAATGTTGCAGAAAAGTTATAGTAACACTCAAAAAACATTGTAAAAAGGTTATTCACAGTTCAAAAAACGTTGCAAAAAGGTTATGGTAACACTCTAAAAACATTGCAAAAAGGTTATTCACAACGTTCAAAAAACGTTGAAAAAAGGTTATGGCAACACTCAAAAAATTGACGTATCCTTCTAATCTACAACAATATCAAAGTTTGCAACATACTAAAAAATGTTACAAAAGGTTTTCGGAAACATTTTTTGAATGTTGCAAAAGATTGTTTTTGTTGTAGTGTGTAGTATTGTAGTTCAAGTGGTATATTGTGACAACAATGGTGTCATTGTACAAGTAAAGGAACTCGAGTCTTATCAAAGATCTAAGTATGTACTGAGGTACTACCATCTTATTCGGAGATTTTAGAAAATATAGAATGTGAGCCCAGTTACCTTACGAAGGTTGAACATGGGATAAGTAGCACTCATCATAGAAATCTAGATCCATAGAAATAGATTAGGAAGATGAATTTACAAAAAGAAGTAGATCCAGGAGATTGTTTCTCTTGTCTCAATCTTCGAACTTATCACTGATCCACTTGTAAAGCCACTAACTGAGCAGACATGACTTTCGTGAAAATTCATTGGAGTATTAGATCTAGTGCAAGTGGGAGAATTTTAATGGTGTGCCCTAAGTCCAATCGCTAAGATGGTATAACGAATTTATTATTAATGCATCATACTGACAAATCTATTATTTAATCATTTGTAATCACTAATTTAATATAGTGGAGTCTGAAGGTTAAGTTATGATAACTTGTTAATTGCATTGTGAGATATAAGTTATAAATAACTTAATCTTAAATTGACCCTAATCATTAGTAATTACACGATGCGAATATTGTAATCACATATAACATATATCACATTTCTTTCACATGGACAAAGTATCTAAGCTCACATGCTAAAATGTCAACACATTTGAATTTATATATCAATAAATTGTTAGAAGAACAAATCACTAGATGACTTGCAGCCTTGATTCAACAAGGACTATACCTCGGAGTCATTGGAAAATCTCTTTAGATTGTGGATTTGGTTCTTTGACTTGAAATCATAATTGAATCTTATATGAAAACCTAAACACTTTGGTAGCATTGCACATTACTTTATCTAAAATAACTTAAATGACATCATACTGGCGTGTTAAGAATCATATGAAAATTGATGAATGACCAATTCATGATTCATAACTTTTGGGTAATGAAAGATTATAACCTATTGATAAGGGCGTTTTGAGCACTTATTTAGGCCACAAAACATGGACTATGGTTGAGAGGTATATTGAAATATGACTTAATTCGATATAATTTACGTTTGTAGGACTACATTGATGGATGGAATGAAAAATGTGCGAAAAAGTGCAATAAAGGACCAAAAGGGAAGAGAATGAAAGTTTAGAGACTAAAATGTAATTATTCGAAAGCTGACCCAAAAGGTGAATCGAGCATGGAACTATGCTAAGTAACAAATTGTAGATATGATGGCATAGAGAAAGAAGAAATAAGGCCAAAGTTTGATAAACCAAAACTTGGAGACCAAAATGCACTAAATGGAAAATAGTTATTCTATGTGATCACATGGTAGAAACACTGTGTGATCACCCATGAATTTACAGGGAATGCAGTGGACTAATTTGGTTGTTCCATGTGATCACATGGAATATAACCATGTGATCACATGGTTCATTTCTGGCACCGAATTTTCTGTTTCTTTTTTTGAATAGATCTCTTATGAAAATGTATCTTGATTTAACTCTGAACTCGTCCAAAAATTAGAGCTACACATTATTTAAGAGAAAAACACATTTGAGAGCTAACAAGAAGGCGAGAACAAGGATTTTCACTTCAATATTCAAGATTTCAATATTTAATTCAAGTTTTTGATGATATTTTCTTTTTATTATTTTTATTGTTCTTTCAATTTACCCATGTTAGGCTAGACTTTTTTGTACTATGTGAACGATGACCCTCGCATTGTGATCTTTTAATTTCTATTTTACAATTTGATATTTAAACATATTTGATGGATGTTGAATGATTTATATACACTTTCTTGCCTTCATGATTATAGTGTACGATAATTATGTGAGTTTGAGTGGTTTATTTTATGCATTCGAAAGAAGGGAAATAAGCTTGATAAAGTATAAATCATCGTAGGATTAATAGAGATAGAANTCTTCAACTAATTCATCGTATTATCGAATTGTGAATTAGATGTTAAAAGTGAGCTTGCTTGGTGATTCGGGATCCTAGTGTGCTTTTCATTTATTAATTTCATCAAAATTTTGCATTCAACATAATTTTGGATTCATTTAGTCACATTAGTTTAAATTGCATTTTAGTCATATTTTAGTCATTGTTTAGTCTTTAAATTCAAATAATCAATCATCTTGAGTTTTATAGATTCGGTTAAGGTCTAGATAATAGAAATTAAGTTAAATCAATTCTCGTGGGACGATACTCAAAATTTTACAATTTTCACTTTATTACTTGTTAACGAAACGTGCACTTGTGGTAATTTACAAAGCGAACTTATTTTCGTGAACAAGTTTTTGGCCCTACTGCCGGAGATTGAGTTTTGTTTGATTTTTGTTACTTAAACACTAATTCGAACTTGTCTTTAATTTTAATTTACATATTCTATTTTATTTAGTTTTCTACTTAGGCTGAATTAAGTGCTACTGTTTCTCTTTTCTTTAAGTCTTGCATGCAAAAATCAGTTGGTGGTAAACTACTTCCAACAGATTTGGAGATTGAACGGACTTTTCATCGTAGGCAAAGGATAGTGAGAACAGCACAACAGGAAAATCAAGGACAAATACAAATGGCTAATCAACAGTTGGAATCGATTGTAGAACCTGCAGCTCCAGCTAATGCAGAAGCATAATATGATGGGAATGCTTTGCTTTTGAATTTTTTATCACCGTACGTCATTCAAAGCCAATCCATCATTGTTTTCCAAGCATTCGGACAGCCAAATTTTCAGTTGAAGAAAAATATCATCTAACTTTTTCAAAATGGACATCAATTCTACGGAATGACCAACGAGAATCCACATTCACATATATCCCGTTTCTTGGATATGTGTCAGCATTTCAAATACTAGGGGATATCAGAAGATGCAATCAGACTGAGGTTGTTTCCGCACACTTTTCGGGATAAAGCACTTCAGTGGCTTGATTCACTCCCGATTGCAAGTATAACTACTTGGGATGACTTGGTTCATAAATTCTGCACCAAATTTTTCTCACCGGCCAAAGTGGCAAGGCTAAGGCACGAAATATCATTATTCAACCAAACTGAAGCTAAATCCTTTGAAGGGGCTTGGAACAGTCAACACGGGTTCGACAAGACAACACAAATCAGATTTTTCTATGTAGGACTACTTCCGGCTTTCAGGAGCATGGTGGACTCATCATCAAATGGCTCCCTAACCACAAGA
>CAIGRB010020889.1:40756-52326 GCA_903798255.1 Fraxinus quadrangulata
TTTAATTTCTTAGATTTGTTTTTTTGTTCATTGATAAAAAAAGAAAAAGAAATAGATAAAAATCGCTAGGTTCATGGATGCCGAAGAATTCTTGAGAAAGACCGTATTTTCTATGGTCCGCTCATCTATTTCCTTATATTAATATATGCGTTATCTCGAAATTAAGTCATTGTATAAAAAGAGGACAATCTCATTTCTTAGTAAAATGAGATTCCCTAGCCACAGAAAAGCCACACCGCAATCACAGTGACAAATCCCTTTTGCTCACTTGTTGCTTTCTCATATTAGTTGCTCAAGCCCTACCCATACATACACAAGAAAAACACACACACACACACATGTTTATCGGCTAACCCCTATCCCAAATTCTATGCCGATGAACCTAAACTTCTAAGTACATCTACCTCTCTATTCTCTCTACACATTAACCTGGAAAGTCATGACCACATGACTAGGGTCACCCTTTTATGTGGCATATAGTAGTACTCCATCATAGCCCTATACTATGTCGGCAAAAAGTATATAAAATATACATTGCCCTTTGGCCTCTTTTATCAATGTAATAAATTAAAGAGTAATTCGATAAATTTAATCAATGTTAATGGTATATAGCCTCGATTATACATTTTACGGACTCATACAAATTTTATCAATTTTTATCGAAATCTATTGAAAATCTTATTTTTAACAAAAATGGACATATTATTTAAATTCATTAGACACAACAATGCAAAAAAGTTTTAAGAAAATGGTACCAACACGCTAATACAACAGCAAATTCTATCAAAATGATGTACTGTGAAGTGATTGGGTATTATAAAGTTTGGAACTTTCATGTTGTCTGTTTATACAGAATTGAGGATTCCCTTATCGGAATATGATCAACATATAATTGTACAGGTTGCACAGGCTCCTTGTTCCACGTGAAGTGATTTGACACAAGTCTCATGGAAAACTGTCGTGTAATTCTCTGTCTGACGGAATCATTTTCCCATAAGCATATTTCACTTTCATTCTTACATCTATAGCTCAGTTTCTGCAGCTAACATATGTTTATTATTCACAAGATAATATTTGATAAACAAAAATTTCAAAACTTATTACGTAAAAAATGGAAAGAAGATCAAGGGATTACAGGATTTACTTAAATTTAGCTATCTTCCATGAGAATATAATAAGGTTGTAGCAAATACATTCAATTGTGATTAAAGAGAGGCCTAGAGAAATAGAGTTACCGTGTATACGATATGTGAATATGCTTGGCTCCTCATACGCCATACACGGAGGGCCATCGGTTCTTCGGTGGGCTCTGCAAATGGCATACAGGGAGCCAGGCATATACGTATACTTGGACATTCACAGTATACATAAACTGTTTTTCATTCTTACGAAAACCTAGTTAGTGTTTGTACATGTGATATACAATTTTCCACCCCCACTGAATAGCCGCCGAAGGTGATTCATAGGGTTTTGCTAGGTACATAAATTAGAAGATTCAAGAAAGAGGAAGAGCTTAGGAGGATCAAAATTGGGTCAAATTAAAGAAGAAAGAAAACCCTATAACCCATTTAATCCTTTTGAAAAGAAGCACCAAACCCTTTTGAAATGGTAAAAAACAAGCATGCCTAAATAAACTAGTGGCTCACCACAAGAAAGGGTATGGAAAGAATTAGGTTTGTGGGTTTGAAATTGTATCCAAGGGTGCCACTAAATATAGAAGTACACAGTGAGAAAGATGAGGTGGGCCTGGGTGGGTGGGGTGAGGTTGGGGGTTGAGGGGGGAAATCAGGATTGTAAAGCAAATGTTGCTTTTCTCTTCAGAAGCTCATTTGTCTGGGAGTGTTTCGACTTGGATTCCTCATCGCACTCTCTGCTTTATCTTTAGATTAATTAAACAAAAGTGTGGGGAAAAAAAAAAAAAAAAAAAAGATAATGACCATTACCATATATAATTTTAATCTCCTTTATCTTTTCTTGTTATCTGTTTTTCTTTCTTTATTACCAAACATAAAAAATGGTAGTAGTTTAACTTTACTGATCTGTCTTTTGTTGCTCTTACTTTCTCGAGATTCAGACTCTTCACCAGTTTTAGACTTTATAATAAAACGTTTGCTACTCTAAGTACAACTAACTGCAACTGTTGTACCTTCAGCTAACCACTCAATACTTTACATGAAAATAGTGAAGACTAAATGGAGTATTAGGCTTTCTAACACTGGCTTTTACTATCTTAATTAGTCAAAAATACATTTAGAAGTTGGAACTACCCTATTCTTTTAACAAAGTCGTATTTAACTTAAATAGTATCTTTCAACTCTCTTTTTCATTTATCTATTCATGTACGTCTAAATTGCCTAATGCATTTTTTTATCGAAAAAGGGTCATTGAGAGAATTGTCACCTTGTGCAAATAGTATAGATAAATCTCGAGTTTGATAAAAGGAAATTAACTCATGTGAGTGATGTGATTTTTACAGAGCAGATCAAAGCTGGCCAAGTTGACAAAAAGGAGATGAAACCATTCCCATAATCAAAAACCTTAGGCCACTGTAATAAAATGCACAAAAAGGTAAATTTACATCAGACTTTCAACTTTGAACTGCCTAAATTTGACTCGAATACATGAGAGCTAATTCATACCTTACTTCTGATACCAAATACCGATTATAGGTCAACGGGATAATAATAGCCTGCTTGGTATCATCGTACAAATATAAATTAAAATTTTGTCTATTACAATGTGTAATATTATACAATACTACAAGCCAAACATGCTATAAGTATTACATACCAGCTTCCCACCAACTAGTTTTCACATATATATTGTATCATCTGGACTTGGCAATAATCAAGATTTTAATATGATATGTGTAGCCTTATTTGGTCTACCTTTGAATGGTCAATTCTTACAAGAATCTTTTGAACTGTCAATAAATGTTCACCAATAGAATTCAAGCTAGGGTTCATAGTAATACATCAGGCCAGTCAGGTAGTATGATGAGTTTTGTCTATACATACCATCGTAACCTTACCCTAGGTGATGATACCTCCCTCTAAAGATTGACTTTTTTAATTGGCTGATATAATCACTCTTCATTTTGGTGAAAATTGGCAATGGAACATGATAGGTAGAGACTCACAATATTGTCAAAGAAAACATCTATTTATGTAACACTAAAACATGATATATTACTTAATCATGAATCATTTGACAAATTTATGCATGTAACCAAAATATTTGATATATAACTTAATCATGAATCATTGTTTATTTGTCGAAAGAATTGAAAATTGTTTTTTTTTTCTTTTGTTTTTCATAGCTGAAATTTTAATTTCATCAACAAAATCTAAAAACACCCTCATGGGATCGAAAAGATCACCAAATTGACTGAAATTGTGCAAATGTACTGCCGCATATCCCTTATGTCATTTTTGTATGTAAGTATAATTCTTGCCCTAATATTATATATAATGTTTTGATAAATCAATAATCTCACTTAAAAAGTAAAATGTTTAGTCGAAACACAGACTAGTGTACTAAATTAATAGAAATGGTCAGAACTCTAAGTGTGTAAATGACTCATATATATCCCTTGTTTGAATTGAATAAAATTAAATTTTTAGTAAATTTTGATAAAATTTGGTGAAATGTATAGTTAAAACTTGATAAAAGATGTGAATCTCATGAAATGTGCAGTTGGAAATGAGTTCGGTAAAATAATGAATTTTAAGAAATGAAGGTCAAGAAAATATTGTTTCAATTGAAGTTATGATCTAAATAAAATTCATCTAGAGTAAATATGAATATAAGATCAAGTCATTCATCATTATATAGAAATTATTCGTTTGTAGAAATAGATTATTATAATACAACTATCATTTAAATCCCTTTGTCTCTTCGTCAATAAGCTATTCCATTATACTAAAATAAATATTCAAGAAGTGTTCGACATTCATCACATGTTTACTATGTTGACTAGAAATGACTTTACATAATGTATCAATAAATTAATAAACTATTCTTTCAATGATAAATTATTAACCCCTCTAAATTAATATTTTTTCTCGATCTAACATTATTATTTCTAGAGATTCTACTGTATATTTTTCAATGGAATTTACCTTCGACATCTTAGATATTGATCAATGTCCCTATAAAATTTAATTTTGATATGCATATAATTCTATTAAAATTGAAGTAAATTATATGACATATTTATCTGATTTCATGCTTGTGATTAGACTTGCCTTTTTTTTATATATAAATTGAACCTGGACATGTTGGAAGTATTCACTTTCTCTTTGAATAGTAATTGTAGACCAGGATTGAGTTAGCTAATGGAGACAAAAATATGGTTTTTTTTAATTTAATTAGCATAACTGTATACTAAATGGATGCCTTGAAATTAAAACTATGTTATTTGTGTTCTTGTTTTCGAAACGATTCTTTTATCTTGCCCAATCAATCTGGGGAATAAATTTGTGCATTATTTTATTGATTGTTCTTGAGACTTCGAAGAGGTAAAGTTTAACCAATTTACTATGCTCATTTACTTATTTTGTTGGTTTTGTTCTGTTTGTCACCCTCGCAATGATAATGAATAATTAAATAAATGAAAGATTTAATTATTAACTTATGTTTATTCCTATTTCCTAGTTTTTGGTAATCATGATCACAACATTTTCTTTCTGAATATATGGGCTATGAGAAAGAAAGAAAATGATAGGTCTTTGTGACCTATAACATTGTGAAAGATAGAACTCATGCATAAAACAAAAAAAAACATATTATATAACTCAATTATGCAGCATTCTTTATTTATCAAAGGAATTGAAAATGCTTCATTTCTTTTGTTTTTTATTGCTTAAATATTACGAAAAATATAGACACCCCTTTTCAAAAATTACAAAACCATTCCCTAAGGTTATCTTTTCCTAATAGATTCCTCACTGTCAGCAAAAGTAATTTTTTTGTAAGATTTAATTATAAAATTTGGTTTTCTTTGCAAATACAATTGAAAAATAAGTAACATATCAACGCAAAGACATGTTTTGGAATAATTTAATAAAGCTAATTGAAAATAAGTTAAATGTTCTTTATATTGCTTGATTTAGTTTATTCATTTTTCAAAACGGGAAATCAATATTTACAAAATATAGTTAAGATATATTCACTTTGTACAAAACGATAATAATAAATAAATTTTTTAAATATTAAAAATTATTTTGGTCTAAATTACAATTTAAAAAAAAAATTAAGAAAAAAAAATACAACTTATATATAGCACAAGAGAGAATGGAAAAATAAGAAATTTACACTAAAAAGGAGGTTTCTATTGTTTTTCAAACAAGAGACGAGTCTCTATCATTGTCATGAACCTCATAATTTTTGCTAAATATTGACCTTATTAATAGAGTCTAATACCCTTCTATTGACCTTCGAACCGATGAGGCTCAACTGTCAACAATTCTCAACTCCTCTCTTATAAAAGTGTATGATACCTGCATACATAGCAAAACCGTGTTAGACTACATAGACTGAAGCTCCAATTGGTGCAATGGTCACATGGACTCTGACACTCAAGCCAAACGACGAGATTATATTTAGGTATGGGGAGACATTGGAAGAAATATGGGTGCAAGGTTACTATTTTACAAATAATTACATTGCAATTGAGTTTACTAAACTTAAAACTTAACCTCGAATGAGGGAGGATGATATTTGTATAAGAGAGCAAGTAGAGGCTTCATCAGATGCTCGACACATGACCTCAATCTAACGGATAACTTGTCATTCAATTGTTTCAATTCATAGACAACAAGGGCACTTGGTACCCATACCTGAATGCAGGCTGAAAAGTTGTGATCTAACTAGGTACGATCGCTACATAGTTATCATATAAATTGATCACTATACTGTGTACTATGTGTAACTTGGTCGAGGCAAGACTTGCAACAGAAGCCCAACGTAGCATATACTCCTCGCCTCAAATATATACTGCAAGGGAGAGGTGATGCATAACCTTGGATAATAGTAGTATAATAACCAAGGCAGCTGTAGGCATAACCTAATATCCTCGAAAGAAGCATATGGATTAGGCAATGTGAAGCGAAGTGCTAACATTGTGTAACCACTTATTAGCTTAGCTGGATGACACATGACTTGACGCATGGGTAGAGGCATAACAATAGTCCCTTAAGTTTGAGCATATAGTTTTTTTTTGGTCATTGGACTTCGTAAAATTCCTCGATAAGTTATTAGAGGAAAGCTAAAATAGGTCCATTACTCCTTTATTGGTGTTGACCGTAACATTATGATTAATAAATTCCTCTCACCTAACCAGAATCTTCTCTGGGTGTTCATTTTCTCTTTGTCGATGTAAGAGCCTCTTATAGTATGGATTTCTCTTATCGAAGGTCAGGATTGAAGGACATAGGCTGAAACTTTCGACAACTCTACATGTCTTTACCTATCTTCTAAACCTCGTCCTCTAACATCTGAATAAAGAGGCTTTCGACTTTTTGACCCTTCGTGTGTTCTCCCTTGCTGGCTTCACAAATTCACCATCTTAAGTACTTCGAAGCACTCATCCATGTTATGAACCCTAGTGCGCTGGATTTTGCAGAATTTTGCCTTCTGATCTTCAAGGGATAGATGTACTTCGCCTGCAATATGTGAGAGGGCTAGAGAGATCGTGTACACAAACCCTTGGATTCATCGAATTGCAAGTACTGTTGTTTTGGTAACCTGGGTTCATACGTTGAAGCTCTCATTCTGTATTATACTTACCAGTTTATGAAAGAAGATTGATTTTTTGTTGTGAACATCTCATCATAAGGGAGTTTCCATTAACAAACTTTTTCCATAAAGTGTCCCTAGTATTTTCATCCGATATAATTTCACAAGTGATCAATTCAACACTAAATCATGCGAAGTAGCTCTTTGAGACTCTCTTTCCTCCTGCCTCATAGTGTTCAACCTCGTGCCATGTGCCTATCCCATCCTACTTTGAGAGAATGCCCACAAGAATGCTTGCTTCAACAATGGCCAGCTCCTGATCAAGCCTGATGACAGCTTACTATACCATCACTTAGCAAGTCTATCAAATGTCAGATGGAAGCTTTGATACTTAAGTGTGAGGCTCGCTTTTTTCAACCTCATTTATGTTATGTACTCGTAGAGATTGTATATAGGATCACTCTTACCATTGCATTTTTCTATTATAAAATAGATAAAATCATTCGGAATTGGCTCTTCTTTAATTTCTATTGACAATGATAGATGCTCATCATCATCCAACTCACATAATCTTGCCGGTCGATCTTCATTTTCCTCATACATATTGATTAGGCTTTCCATTCTTTGGCCTTCACGATAATGGCATTGATTATACTTCCTATCATGAAAGTTCACTTTGTCTGCAAACCTCTCCAAGATAGGTTTATTCATCCACCACTCCATCTATTTCCATTCTGGCATACTATTATAGGTTTTCAACACTACTTCCTCTTCAGCTATTTACTAAGGGTATAGAGAAGAATTGGAGAGGGCCAGCTGATTGCCCGAGGAACATGTACTAGAGGAAGTACCTTAACTATTGAGATTTGTGCAAGAAAGGAAAACTATTCAGATGCTCAAATCTTATATGTCCACTGAGGCCAGTATTACTCATATTAGTGAGGCTTCCACATAATTCACCATTGTGGAAAACGTCATTAAAGTAAGACTTCCCCTTTAGCCAACCATACAAAAGATGCCTACCCATTAAGGCTAATTTGACAGAGAGAAAGACTTTTTGGGCTCCAATTATGAGGCCTTGTCTAAAGTCATGGCGAAGATGCTTCCTCTTGAAGTAGCTATAACTGACAATGCTTTCAACAAGTATTAGACTCAATCATGGGCTAACCATTTCATCATGTTCGATGCTAACGATATTTTAGAGGTAGATGTGGCCAATAAATTCTGAGCCCGGTAGTTAGCCTTACTACAAAAGACCTTCTGAGGGATCTACAGATACTGAGAGTTGAACTGGCTGAGGTACAAGGATTTTGAGATCCATTCTGAAGTTGTTTTTTTCTCCATCAAACGTGTTTAAATATTAAATTGCGAGGTTTATCGTTCACCTAGTACATAAAAAAGTATAGCCTAACATGGGTAAATTAAAAGAACAATAAAAATAATAAAAAGAAGACATCACTAAAAATTTGAATTAAATTTTGAAATCTTGAAAATTGAAGTGAAAATCCTTGTCTCACTTTCTTGTTAGCTCTCCAATGTGTTTTTCTCTCAAAGAATGCGTAGTCCCTCTTTTTGGACGAGATTAGGGTTATAAAGTATGTACAAATTGAGTTTCCATAGGAGTTTGAAGTAAATAAGGAAACTAGAAATTTCGCGTCGGAATTGTACTATGCGGTCGCATGGTATAAACCCATGTAACCACATAGAACAACCAAATTCAGCCTTACAGGTCGCTGAAAAGACCCATGCGGTCGCATGGATTTAACACCATACGGCCGCATCGTTATAAATTTGTTTCACCGGACAGCTTTCAGTATTTTGGTCATATCTTTCTCTCCTGATATCCGATTGAGGTAATTTAGAGTGAGTTGGAAATCCTGCTTAAAGGACTACAAATCTTCCAGAAATATAAATCTTCAAATTCGAATGTCTTATATGCCAAAAATAAGTCTCAAACTAAGACAAAAAATTCGAAACATAACTTTTTCGGCTGTAAGTTGATATGTGATAGTACTCCGACTATATTTCATCCCTCCGGCTTCTTTCCTTATCCAATTGATACCTAATGCTCTCAACTCTTCATCGTAAGGTTCGATACAACTTTTTAGCAATTGCATTTCAGTCCTTGAACTTTGATTTTCTTCCATTTCAATCTTTTTTTCACTTGTTTCTTCCAAATTCCATCATGTTCATCAATGTTGTCCTACAAAATATAATTTATATAGAATTAGGCCATATTTCAACATGTTTATCAATAATTATCCATATTTTGTGGCATAAATAAGTGTGTAAAATGCACTTATCATTGTTGCTCTAACAAAGTGGGTGAAAGCCTCTGAAAATCATTAGAGGCTAGTTACCGAGGTCTTAAAATAATAAAATAAGGAAGGAACTGAGCCAAAGGATGAAATGGCCTCATTGAAGATAGAGATTCAGTCACTGCAAGAATAGGTCAAATCCACTGGAGAAGAGACCATAAAGAACCACAGACTACGTAGAAGAAACAGAAGACTACAAGATGTTTTCCAGCTACATTTCCAATTGGAATTCTGACCAGGTGCTACACGGCATAAGAGCAAGACATCATGAATGGGCTATCGATTTCTTCAAGGAGGAGTTTGGTGATTCGATAGTAGCAGATATTGGAATTGAATAATTCATGTGGTCCTACACATGTAATTAATTTTGTATAAAGACTATTTTAAAGTTAAGCCCATTTAAAGTGATCTAATAAAGAATTTAAATTATTGAACTTTGGGCTTCTAAAAAAGTGTGGGATAAATATGTGTAGAGATTTGATCCATCAGGGGTGTATTTGATGATGAGCCGAATACATATGAAAATATGAATAGGGTTATAGTCTCCAAATCATATATGATTCTCATTCTATATGTCATCCCATCAATACAAGAATAACAAGATAAATCATGTTGAAAAGGAAAATCCAAACCCACAATCAAGAATAGGAAATCAACAATCAAGAAGAAGAAATCGAGACAATCAATATTATGAAGCAAGAAGCCAAAGTCAAGAACTAGAACTCAAGAATAAAAAAAGTCAATATTCAAGATTAAAGATTAAGAAACCAAACATGAAGCGATTGCAGTTAATGTTCAAGATTCAAGATTTAGAATCAAGATCCAATGTCAAAGAATCATTCCCGATTCATTAAGTTATGTTCCATATTTAATAATTATCTTGGTGATTTGACTAGAGGATCTTGGCAATAAAGTAATTAGGTTTTAATTTCTTGAGATTTAAAGTTTTAATAAAATCTAACAAATGGTATCAAAGCCAACTCCATGTTAAACTATTGAGAATGAAGAAAGAATTTTAGGGTTAGAATTCATACTTTGGATTTCTCAATTTTGGAATGTGAATTTTAGCCCTAAAATTAAAATTTTGGCTTTTGGGAAAGTTTTAGCTAACTTTGACCATTGATATCGAAAATCAAGTTTAATTCTAATGGTTATAATTGAATGGATTAAGCTTCAAAATTTTGATCTTCTACTCGTGTTTTAATATCAAAATCAATTGGCAATCTTTCCATATCGAGAACTTCTGTTTATTATGGATATGGATTCGATAAAGTGAAATCATCCCTTTTCTTTTGACCAAATATAGTGAATTGGGATTGGAGGGAATATTATATGATTTTGTAATTGTATACTTATATATTATGTATTGCAAAAGGATTGACCAAATGTGGCCAATTTTTAAAGTTTTTTTTTGGGCAGTAATGGCGTTGCAACGCTTACTTCTGGTCGATGCGACGTTGAATTGCTGGTATATGTTACCAAAGAAACATCTATTGTCTAAATCGATTTGTTTGGAATATTAGGATGATTGTGTGTATGTCATTCATGTGGATATTCGTCGGCCCAAATGAAGGTAAGTATTTGGCCGAATTACATGTACACACATATAGTAATAAATATATAACAATTGTAAGGTTTTTTTTATATGAACAATAAGTCGGTCTAAAGATAGTTTTGTTGTTTGACTTAGTTTATTGTCAAATTTTGATTTCTACACCAAGAGTACCACTTACGAGTTGATATTTCTGTCCAAATGCTAAATATAATATTGTGTTCGGTCTCTTGTGATGTGGTCCACAATTATTTGAAATTATTGCTTTTCTAATATGAATTTGGATGTGAACATGTTGTTAGAGTTTAAGTTCTTTATTCAATTAATCCATCTATTTCTGCAATATCTACCAACATCAATTCAATTTCTATTCTTAGACCAAAATTTTAGGACTGGAAAGAGAACATTAATATCGTTCTTGGCTGCATAGGTCTAGAGCTTGCATTAAGGATTGGCAACCCATTACTATTATGGATAAGAGTTATGCTGATGAAAATGAGACCAGGATAAGAGGGATTGCTTAAACCACATGAGTCTTATGATCATGAAGCATGGAATTCTAGTAACATTCAAGATGTACATCATGGAGATGTCTCATCTAACTTCAGAACCAAATGCATTAAAGCTTGAATTACTTGATGATTTGCTGGTGCATTTGGTTTTGATTTATATTCTTGCACAATTCTATCAATTTAAGGTCAACTATAGCTTTCAAAAGGGGAAGTAAACTATTGATGAGCTCATTTCATATTCTGTGCAATAAGAAGAAAGTTTAAACTAAGAGAGAATGGAAGTACTCACTTGGTAAGTACCTTCAAGTACAAGCTAAAGGATAAGGAAGATGCATTTGGTTAATCTCAAGAGAGATAGTAAAAGCCTGAAAAGGATAAAGTATCTCGATATTACTTTTGTAAAAATCCTGGACACATCATGAGGGTCTGTACTAAATACCACGCTTGGCG
>CAIGRB010020909.1:0-32543 GCA_903798255.1 Fraxinus quadrangulata
TTTTCAGCCGTATCTATCTATCGATGGCCATCCCAATAAGCAAACATACCACAAGATCATACGTATAATAGAGCACCTGTTACTTGACTAATAACCAAACGACTAGCAGTCCATTTTCTTTAAAGTGGCTGCTTGACGACGGAGTCATGCTTGGTGAAGCGCTGGAACTGTCGTCTACTTCAGCCATGAAATCCAACTATTCCCTTCAGCAATTATGGTTTCCCAGATTATCAATTCTTCATTTCCACTAAAAAATTCTATTATGGGATACTAACATATATGGCAATGGCATTAGTAAGATTATTGATGGGATACTAACAAACAGGACTTAATAACAGAAATGATTTTATCCATCTGCATTCCACGACTACCCTTAACCAAAACAACGTCATCCCAATGTAATTTGCTAACAAATCTGGAAACAAGTTCATCAGCATCGTAAGCATAGACAAACTTCATCTCCTGACCAATGTTCAAATTCTCAGCTGCTGTCAAAAACCGTTTACCAACAAGTGCCACTAAATCAATTTGAGCATCTAGGCAATGCTGTAAAATCAATTCATGGAACTTGATCTCTTTTGGACCAAGTTCAAGCATGTCCCCGAGTATAGCAACTTTTCTGCCTTTGCACTCAATTGCTCTTAGTAAATCAATGGCACTTCTTGTGCTATCTGGGCTTGCATTATAAGCATCATTTACTATTTTGATACCATTATCAGCAATTTCAAGCTCTGACCTCCCATTAACAGGTATAAATGTTGAGAAGGATTTTCCGAATAGAGCAAGAGGAACTCCCAAGAATGTTGCAACAGCAGCCGCTGCACATGCGTCCAGAGCCAAATGCAAACCTGGACTTGGAATCACAAATTTGACCCTGACCCCAGCAGGGTGAAACAGATTATGCAATAAACTTTATTTTATATAAATGAAACACCCCCAAGAAAAGATGTATTGGAACAAGGAGAGTGTGCATAAGTGGTGAAACATACATGCTTGATTAATTTTTTTATTTAGTACTTTTCAGAAGTGATAGGACTTGCTTAGAAAACTAGGAGGAAACAAATTTTTCAGTATAGAAAAATTTACTTCCATAAATATCCATATTTTCATGTAAGCTTTTCAACATGTACACTTGCCAAACTCAAAATTCTAGACTAAACCTTTTCAGAAGCCCATTCTATAACTGCCTTGTATGCCAGATGGAACAGAGATGGACTAGAAGTTTATTGTAACATTTAGGAAAAAAAACATTTATTTCATCTCACATTATCAAGTTGACAGATATTTTGATGGCAGATAATGTCACATAATTTTGACAGCATGGAATTCGGAAGTTGAAGTTGATTTTAAGAAAATTACAATCAAATTTAAATATCACACATCATTCGTTGGCTGAATGCCATTTTCAAAATACTCTTAAATATTCCCATGCCGCCTTGCACTAGAATTAAAGTATTGATAAGAGTGAAAATAAACTTACACTTCTTTATTCCTTTCTAAAACAACCTGCACTTTGTGACCTCCATCTATACTTTGTGCCAAAACTAACCGAACATCAGAGCCCTTTCTCCGACCAAAGAATACCTAGATGCAAGTCATAACTCTGCATTAAATACTTGTTGGCACATGTAGAACCATCTGAATAATAATTTCTAAAAGATTTGATTTCTCAACATGAAGCAAGTCCAGTTTCCTCGAGGCATAATTTGGCTCCAATATAAAATTATGAAGGCCAATGTGTTTACAAATTGCCTATAGCAAATCACAAAAGACAAACAATGATTTTGCCACTTGCTAGAAAAGACATAATTATCTGCGTTACTGAAAGCTGATTTTAAGTATGCAATTGAAAGAACCAAGGGAGCTTTCGAGTGGAGGAAATTGAGTAAGGATGTGAGGATATGTAGATGAACGCAATGTCCGTCAATGAAAGCTAAAATACATTTCCACATCAAGATTGTTTCAACCTTTGCCCGTTCCGTAACAATTGTTGGTTGATATCTCCATGGATTTCATTGAAGGTCAGCCAAAGTCCCATGGAAAAGCTTGGGAAAGAGATTTCAATTGAAAGGATGGAAGACCTTTTTAATTTTTTTTATTTTTTTATTTTTTCCTGTGAAGAAAACAATGTTTCCATCTCCTTGGTCATGACACTTTATCTACATCAACTCGTCCTCGAGGCACCTTGGTTAGTGACCAGTGTAGCAGCTGAATGTTACAATATAGCACATCTGTTTACATCCATGTCTTAATTCTCTTAAACCTGTCTTCTGATTATATTCAACGTCTTACTGTTGCCTAGTGATAAAAAACTTCAAAAGAAAAAGAATTTTGGTGTGATAGCAAGTCCAACAAGCCTCAACTTGCTACTGCATTATGCCAATTTGTTGCCTTCGGGTGAAAATGATTTTCTTGAGCTGGAATAGTTGATTAGGCATGTAATGGTTGTATCTAGATGAAAAGCTTCTGGTTCTTTGAGAAATTGTGTAAATATATTGAATTTCAGCAGAATATTTCTTCAAAATTCTTATTTAGTCCTTTCCATGAACATTTTCTCCTTAACTTTTGAGTGTAAAAAAGACGCGCTCTTTGCTTGAATGATCTTTCTTTGCCACTGTTCAATGTTGCCAAAGAGTTCTAATCATTTTAACAAGAACTTACTGTGTTATGTGAAGAAGATGATAAAGAAAAAGGAAATTGTGTGGATACAAGAGCAGAGCATTCAAGGAAAATCTTAAGAGCTAAAACTAGATACAATTGCTCAAGAGAGGAAAAGCACTAAATGGTTGAGAAGCTGTTGAAGAATATTTTATAGTTTGGCTTCAGAACCAAGTGTGTCCTATCTTATCCTAAACGCATGAATATCACTATAGTCTATAGATCTGCATATTCCTATCAATCAGGATCTTGATCCCGAGGCACTGCATTGGCATTTAAAGCAATGTATTTAATTCTTATAATTTGACTACGGATATCTTTACTTTTCTGCTAAGTCCTTGGACTTCTAGTGATGATATAAAAAGGGAGAGGCAACAATCCGATTGCTGATGTCCACTATATTTTGCTAATATATTCCGCCTTATGATTGATCATATTATCCTTGCTATCAGAGGGAATTACAAGTATCCTGCTACCAAACAGAGGTATCGAACACAAGGGGTGATATCTTCCATTCTATTGATAGTCAGTGCTTGACATCATAAAAGGGTGTGTATGCGAGGAGGGTGGGGATCGTTAAGAAATGTATCTTTTGTATCAGATCCTGTCTATTTTCCAAATTCATGTTTCATCTACCCTTTAATTGAAAAACTGGTTCTCCAGTTAAAACTTTCAGTCATGCACACCAAAAGCATACATACCAAGTAACTACGCTATCAAAAGTTTAAAGTTAAAGTTAAAACTTTCAGTCATGCACACCAAAAGCATACATACCAAGTAACTACGCTATCAAAAGTTTAAAGTTAAAATCTCACCAACCTTCTTGGCACCCATGGGGACAGGAAGACTCATGACAAGAGGGTCATCAGCATTCAAAACACAAATGTCCCCAGGCATTGCATCTCTCAAAATCTCCCCCTTTGCCATCGAAAGCTCCTCCAAACTCACGAAATTCTCCAAATGTGAAGCACCCACATTCAGAATCACCCTTACATTTGGCCTACACATCCTAGCAAGCTCCAATATTTCTCCTTTCTTGCTCATTCCCAACTCCAACACCCCAAACCCCACATTCCTCGGCATCCCAATGAGAGTCAATGAAACCCCAACTTCATTATTCCAATTCCCATGGCTCTGATAAACAGTTCCTATGCTTTCTAAAGCCAATGCAATCATAGTTCTTGTGGTGGTCTTGCCCACACTCCCCGTTAACCCAATCAAGCAACCATTTATCCTGTTCCTTGCACGATGGCCCAATCTTTTTAAAGAATTCAAAGTACTTCCATCGACTTGAACAAAACCCATATCCCAGTCTTTGCAGACATGGTTGCTAATGACTCCAATGCAACCTTTGGAGGACAGCTCAGGGGTTATGAAACTGTGGGCATCATAGTTTTGGCCAACGAGGGGAAGGAACCATTGGCCCGGTTGAAGGGTCCTGGTATCAGTCGAGATTGTACCAGGTGGGCCCCACTTATTGATTCTACCATTTACAGTCTCTGCTATTTCAGGGGCTGTCCACTGTGGTGAATTTGATGAGCCAAAATGGGTAATTTGGGAAATGATCCTTCTTGGGTTGGTGGGTGGAGATGAGTTTGTCGTTGGTTTTATGGATATATATGAAGACGGAGGAACTGTCATCGGAGGCATGGATTGTTCCGAGTGTCCAAAAGAGAAGACCACGACTAGGCCTAAGAATGCAAGGGTGCCGACATGCCAACAGCCAACATTGGCCCGGTTCGTAAAAGCTCGGCTTGAGACCGGTCCTAGTTTCCAATATTTTTTATGTTTTTAAATTTCTCTTATTTTTACAACTTTTTTTATGAAATAATAGATTATTTAAAATTCGTGAAAAATTGCATTGTTATAAAATATAGTAATAACAAGATAAACGATGGGATAATATTAGTCTAAACTTGCATTCGTTGATGCAAAAAAAAAAAATTTATCATTTGATTTTCGCAAGTATTTTCCTTAATTTGTGTATCAAAGGTGTTGCCCAAAAAGCAAATTGTCATTTGATTTCTGTAAGTATAACTACGCATCTAAATGTTGATACTCCCTCAATAAACAAATCGAT
Organism: Fraxinus quadrangulata; assembly: GCA_903798255.1. Lineage (NCBI taxonomy): Eukaryota > Viridiplantae > Streptophyta > Magnoliopsida > Lamiales > Oleaceae > Fraxinus > Fraxinus quadrangulata. The sequence goes on from CAIGRB010020909.1 coordinate 4,739, forward strand.
ATTCGACAACTAATAGATGTATCGCCTTGAGCCATATTACCTAATTTTTTTGGTTTGCTACTTAGATGTGGTATATCTTTAAAACTTATATTTTGGGAGTGAAAATGGTCATTGTATAAGTTCGACTCTTAGATTACAAAAAAAAATAAAAAAAATAATACTATTATTTTAGCCTTGGAAAATCTATTTAATCTAAAAAAGTGTAGCACGATCGAGAAATCCGTAATAATTGAAAAGAACATAATAAAAATAAGAAAATTTGTCTGCATTGAGTGACAAGCTTGAGAATAGTTTTTACACGATAGTTAAGAGGTACTCTCTCATTGTTTCAAAACATTGTTTGCTACGGTAAGATTTTCTACCACACATTTACTCAATAAAATATTCTACACACAAACTAATAAAGTTACTTTAAATTTCAACCACACATTCTCCAAAAATTACTATTCATTACTCCATTTCTTTCATAATAATGGGAGACAAACACACTAAAATTCTCCTATTTTACTGACCTTAAGCAGTAATTCTAATGAAAATTCCTATGGACTCTAAAATCAGAATGATTCCAAGGACCTAAAGTGCTGCAGATGCATGCAATTTATTGTTTTTTTCTGGCACATCAGAGGCAATTATTCTTACTAGACAAATGAACCCATAAAGCATACGGGCAGGGAAATAAATATGGTTTCCCGAAGATAGATTGTTATGATCCATACTTGGCATTCAGGTTTGACATTGTTGATTGAGAATCGTATCTGTGGCTACTGCTGTTCTGGTACTCTCTATACCGAGATCACCTATGTGCAGATGTGTGTGGCACCGGGTAAGCAATAGGACCAATGTTCATTGGGGCACCAGGAACCATAGGTCCGGGAATTGGAGCTCGAACACCATAAGCCATGTGCCCTGGTGGTGGAAGATTCACTGGAGTGCCAACAGCAGAAACGAGTGGCGGTCCTATTGGTTGTCCAATTGTTGGTGCCCCGAACATGCCAACTCCGGGGGGGCCAACTGGAGGCTGGTTGTTTGATTGGCCGGATGAACCTCCAGTGATTGGACCTTGAGCATCTCCACCGTTGACACTAGTGATGTCATGAATGCTTGATCGCCTTCTATCTTTATTCATAGAGTTCAAACGGATGAAATACTTCTGAGCATGGCTGGCCACCTGAGTTGGAGTTCTCGTCACCACAAAGTTCCGGGAAATGCTTCGCCAATCACCTTTTCCATATTTCTCCAAACCAAGAAGAAAAAATCTGTTTGCCAACCCACAAAGGAAAATACAAATCTCAATTAAATACTAAAAATGGAAGATGTCACACTCAAAGAATTGAGCTAATGAAAAAATCAGAGAAACACAAAATCCAATACAAGCAGCATTAAAGTAAGGCAAGCATCCCTATTCTGTAGAATACTAATCAGGGACTTAATCATATTAACTCACCGTTATAATAATTTACTCCTTTTGCTTAAAGAGTTGTGCCAAGAGGTGAGTTATACAGAGGGAAGTTTAAAGTTTGATCAAGTGAAAAATTTAAAAATACACGTACAGGAAAATTGAACAACAGAAATAACTTAAGTTGGTCATCCAAACACTGAAAATTAGGAGAATAAGAAGATTTTGATCATTCTAACAGTTGTATAAGTAGTTACTTTAAAGTCAAATGTTGCTGTTGGACGACGTTGGTACTCTTTTGGATGAGTCCAGTTTTCCAAGATAGCCATTTCTTTGACTTGATTTACTTCCATATTGGTTATGATTCAGGTTTAGAATTCAACATATCACTTTTGATTTTGCTTCTATACCAAAAAATTATTTCCTCAGGATCCCCATTTAAATTTCTAAAGAGGATGAAACTAACATCTCTACACCTTAGGTGAGTAGAGCCTAAGTTTTGCAAAAAAGGAAAAAATAAAATAAAAAAATACCAGTCTCATCTCAGTTTGTTTATCACAAACAGAATGGCACATATCCTATTCCATTTTCCACACACATCTCCTTGGTCTGCCAGATCAGTAAAAAATAAAAAGGGCGAAGAAAAACACAAATAAACTCACCACTTCTCTACCAGGCACCGGCATTTATCTGTCAAACCAAGTGATTGGACAATGAAATAGAGTTACCATGCTTAAAAGCTCTAATCATATTCGTCAAAAAATTCAAGACATGTCCACTTATTTTCGTCTATCCAAGTGAAAAACTTTCTCTTGAAATTAAGGAAAATATTTCTCTTTAGCAACTTCAACAGATATAACTAGAGTCTAGAGGCATGGCAAAGCTTCTTCTAAGGTTTTAGACATACTCAGTGTCATTTGAACAACAAAATTTTGTAACTTGTCTTTTCATATTTGACGATCTTTGTACAGAAAAAGCCAAAACAATTCGGCCTCCAAACTCAACCTTGAACTCCTTAACCTATAAGGAAATTTCCAAGCGACACCCAACATATGTTCAATCATGAGTAGATCATGGACGTTTGATTGTAAAATCATGGAATATCTCGCAAATGGATTCTATTTCCTTTTCTACACATTCACAAGATTCCTCTCATGAATTTTCTTCTTGACTAGCTGAACTCAACGAGGTCTCTTCTCTCATAAATACACAACTTATTCTCCATATTAATGTTATGTCCTAATCTACACATATTAACACAACTACAAAGTTTTAATTCCCTTGCTCTTCATTTGTACATTAACTTAAGCATTACATTAAGAGCCTGAAGGAAACCTCTATCAACCTCTCTCAACGTTTCTGTTGCTGTAAGGTCTGACATTTTAGCTGTATGCTGAGCCGAATTCTGGATGCTCTTCACAAATGCCCTTCTTACTGGAAGGTAATCTAATGAGTCAAACACAGAAACTCGAAACTTTTTAAACGATTAGGTCCATTTGATTTTTGGTCTACCTCTTCCTCGTGGTTCACCGATAGTATCATTTGATATTGAGATTGGTTTTGATTTTATCGCTATAAGTTGCAGGTAAGAGAAAGACATACTCAGGGATTTACCAAAGATTGGTTCACAGGCTTTGCTTCTTTACAGGAACGAGAATGAAAAGAAGCATGTGAGGAAGAAATTTGAAGTATATGATAGGTTTATTTTCTGAGGATATATGTCCAGTTATAATCAACCAAGTTCACATCAAATGAAGGTATACATGAACCTTCATGTTAGTAAAACTTATCTATTATGCCATCTGATAGTAATCTTCTGGAATAAAGATTCAGTAATCAACCACAAGCAAAAAATGAAGATAGGTTGTCCCAGTAATCAAATATGAATATAAACTTAAAAAGTTGAGGTTTTAGATTTCTAATGACCAGAAACAACAGAAAAAACAAAAAAAGGGGCGTAAAATTGTAGATAAAAAGCAACCAACTTCGAAGTGAGATCATATTTACAAAACTATATTAGACCCCAGTTAGCAAAAAAATTGCACTGACCAAGAACGAGAACGTTCTATTTGTATGTCTATGTTGGGGCATACTTTTAAATTAAAACTAGTAAATACCACAAAACTTCACCTGTGCTCATCTTCTGTCCAAGCAATTCCCTTGCGCCGCTCCTGATCTGACCTTGAAGCCTTGCCTCCGTGACCAGAATCACCATTTAAGTGCCCAAAATTCCCACCTTTCTTAACAGCTCCTTCATCAATAGCATAGCTTGTTGAACCATCTGAAGAAGAATTATAACAAGGTAAAGGTATGCAGCCAGACTCAATCCGGCTGACATCATCGATCAAAAGTTCATAGTGATGTTTAACCTCTTCCAGAGATTTTCCTGGAATATCAGCAGTAATTTTCTCCCATCTATCTGAAGAATCCTCGGGATAAGTTGCTAATGCTTTCTCAAATTGCTTATCCTGCTCTCTACTCCACACAGAGGTGCTTGACTCACTGGTCAGCATCTATCCTTTCAATCAATAGAATTTATAGCCAGTCTTGTATTTTCAGATCTGTATATTTTATGGGAAAAGAACCACAGTGGGAAAGCTAAAGAGTAAAACGCTAAAAACACAGACAGTTGCACTTTATTAGAGAAAATTTGCAATAAATATCAGTTAAGAGCCAGATAATCACGGGAAATGCTGATGAATTCAATGGTAATCTGCCCCGCAATTCAAGAATTGGACTCTTGTGAAATGATGTCCCTATTGATGAAGAAAAAGGCAATAAATTTAGTTAGTGCATGAGAAATATCTGAAAACTATAAAACCAAACATAAATATAGATAAAATGCAACAAATGACCGCCAGGAAAGGAAATGAAAAAGTTTAATTGGTGGGATGATTTCAATATAATGGTAATTATGGATTTATAAGAGTGTGAAATGTGAAAGAGATTACCATGAGTGCCACGGCCAAATAAAGAGAGTTCCACAAGTGCAAAATGGATAAAAGCAGCATTCAATTTGCCATAACTCTCAAATTGTACACGTATTTCCAATTTTGATAGCAGCAGTTTTTAGAGTAAAGGCCCACTTGAAAGATGAAATATACCTAACTTTTACAGTCCAATACTGTTATACCGAGGATGCCTTTTCCACTGCTAAGTGATGACACAGACACAGTAAAAAGTAAAAACTCCATAAGCAAATTCAGACACTTGGAGCTTGGATATGCCTGTTCATGTGAAAGGACATACTTTCCATACCTGATACAGAAGATTTGGAGTGTTGGGTCGAAAAGTAATTACTAATGTTTTGTTTAAGAGAACATTCTTAAAACTTTTCAAGATATCAAAGCAAAGCAGGAATATTGAGGAAACCCCGAAAGACCCCTCATAAGCCAACAAACGAACTCAATTTATGGACTATGAGTTGAGACATGTCGTCCTCGTTTAGCTGTCACTCAACTAATTTTTTCCACTTAACCGTCTCTTATTCATTTCAAAGGTTACTTATAGAGTATTGTATCGACGCCTTTCCATTTAATAATTATAATTGATGTTAACTTTAGTAACAAAACAGTCAAGTAGATAGCCAAATGGAGCCGATACTGTGCAGAGAATTTTTGAATGACGTTGATGGCTTATCCTAAAAATCAAATCCCACAAGAAAAGCAAGAACTGCACACACACTGACTGTGTGAGAGAGGGAGGTGGGGCTGTGCCAACAATTGAGCGAAAATAATCAATCAGGATGACAACTATTGTGACGAGGAAAATGAAAGGGGACCATTTTATTCGAGTGGCTCATCAATTTCTATGTTCTATAAATATCATTCATGCATTAATATCTGACACTCACCATGTATGAAAATAATGAAAAGAATTAAACCTATTTGTTAGAAGAAATTTGACATATTGGTTGACATCCACTCACAGGGACCCATGCTGGACCCATATAAATTAAAAAAGAAAAAAATTCCTCCCCACCCACCCCTTATTGTGAGTGGGTTGTTAGGGAGGGTGTCAAACCCTCAATGGCAGCCTAACATAATTCTAATGAAAACTACAGCAGAATGTGATAGTGTTAAATGACACCCTCCCTAACAGCCTTGCATAATTCTAATGAAAACTACAGCAGAATATGATAGTGTTATTCAACATCTTTGGTGTCATCAATCTAGGTGTTACTAATGTGACATTAAATTATAAGTACAATTAAATAAGTCACTTAATTTTATCTTTCGTTAAATCTATCACATAGCACTACCTACACTAATGTTATATTACCACTTGTGCTAGATAACATTAGTCACAAGATATGTCTGTTATGCCTATGTTTGATTTAGATAAAATTAGAATTTTAATAAAAAATTATGAAATGTGTAGTTAAAAAATAGATTGATATACAGATTCATGACATGGAAACCATCAATTTGTATATTATTATGTACACAATGATGTACAAGTAGTATTACTCTAAAATTAATTATTGATTTTAACTTATATTTTAATTCACTTTTGTAGTTGAATCAAATAGGGAATATATTCTACTACTTTCCTAATTGATTCCGACTAGTTGATTGTACACCCTTTTTTTATTTCGCCCCATGGTTCGCAGCATTTCATTATAATGAAATTTCATGTTTTGGTTAAAAATATATATTTTTTCTTATTTTAACAATAAGTAAAACAGTAGATTATATACATATTAGTACGGGACTATGCAAAAGAAAAAATACATTTTTTTTTATTTTACCATAATGTTTATAATAGATTTGAAACGCGCTGTTTTTCTTTCTTTCTCTTAATTTTATTTAGATAAAAAAATCCTTTTAAACTTGAAGAAAGCTCATTTTTTCATTTTTCTAGAGATGGTTACAACTCAATAATATTTTTGAAAATTAAATCTTTTATTTCAAGGAAAAGGAACAAAATTAATCCAAAATATTGACTAGAAAAAGGAATAGAAAAAAAGAATTAAACTTTGAACCTTAATACCTTATTTAATCCTAAATCTATTATTTTTTGAAGTGAATGTTGACTTTATATTATTATATATTATGATAAGAGGAATTTAGTTTTCTAAATTTAACCTAACATAAATGTATGAATGTTTAAAAAAAAAAAAAAAAAGTTCAAGAAGAAAAGAGAACAAAGAAAATTGTTTTACTTCATACATTGCAAATGAATAAAATTGACGAGTATAGCTATATTTCTTTTAAGAGTGAGAGAAAAAAAAAAGGTAAAAGAATCGTACTATGAATTTTGTTTTTTTTATACTTGAATTTTCATTTAAAACTATTTTTTAATTACAATATAAATCGACTATGACTCGTCGGTTGAACTGGTGATGCAATAGAATAGTGCAAGAACGATGAACAAGTCTAAAGCATGTTAATTACAAGAATACCTCAAAATCAAGAAATAAAAGTCATTGATTCACGAAAGAATACCCAAAATTGAAAATCGAAAAAATGATTAATTAATTAGAAGAAATTCAGAATTTTAATATTTCAATAAAAACCCATTCCAACTCCAAATTGTGGCTGCAATATAAACATAATCATAAACTTAATAAAACACTCTTCGTCTTATTGGATCTTCAGCTACATCATTCCCCCTCGAATTGAAAAAGATACATTCTTGAATATTGCATCGTACTTTCATCTGATTCCTTCGTGCGACTTTATAATTGCGAAAACTCAATATTCTCGAAGTAGAAATATCTAAATAACAATGTGTCCTTCTTGCCTATAACATTTGCATGTTTACATACTTGACCAAAGAATCCAAGCAAATAGTAATAAAGTTTCCCAAGTTGCAATTATAGCAATCCCTTTTTTCCATTTTGATTAATACACACCGAGTTTGATTAATACTCTTCATCGAAAATCGACGTACTATCGTAATCATTATCATCAAAATCTATAAATTCAAGCTTCGATTGATATTACCGATGGATTTGGAGAGAATAAAGTTTTACATATGTGAATAATCAATTAAATGTTTTGTAAATTTTTGTTTCAAGATTGATGTATGTTTCAGAATCTACATTTGAGGGTTCATTAAAAAAAGTATTTTATTGTATGTAATATTATTAATGAAGCAGTTTTAGTAGCATCAGAATACTGCGACACAAACTTCACCTTCTATTTCACGTCGACATTCTGGTCCAACCATTCTCTTTCCTTAACCTTCGCGAATCGAAAACCTTGTTATTTCAACATTGGAGTAATGGTCATTGGCCTTGAGAGATGGAGAGCTGGAGATTATACAACAAAAATTGTGGAATGTATGGAGCTGCAGAAGAGAATGAGGATTTATGAACTCGGTTCTTTGCCACATTTCTTGCTTGTTTTCGTCGTGGTGAAAGGAAAGGTTTTTGTATAAGCGAATGAGGCGAGTCTTTTTTACATTTAAAGACTAAATCCTTAAACTATGCGTTCAAATATCTAAGAGAAAATGTTTGAGTTCAAATCAAAGACCAAACGTGCACATAATTTGAAATAAATTAAGTTCATCGCATAAATGAATGCTATCGTGTTATTATCAAATTTGGAAGAAAATTAATTATTGATTTTGACTTAAATTGTTATAAATTTTTTTTATCTATATTGAATCGGGGACTTATTTTGCTTATAAGAAATAGATAAATAAAAATAATGGCTCGTGTTTTAGCATTTTCACAAGTTACTTCTAATTTCATTTTAAGCTTAACCAAGCTTAAAGTCTCAAAACAATTTATCTTCCTTTTCCCTTTTTCCTATTTTAATAAATTATCCTCCAAGAATTTAAGCTACAATCGAAATATAGAGTGAGAAAGAAATGATGAGTTCCCGCACCCCAATTTCACCCAAAACTCACACCATTTCAAACTCAATCAAAATCCTTTTCTACTGATTGATTTTGCCTTACCAGTGTGAGTTTCTTGTACCAAAAGAAGAAATTGCTTAAATAAAATAGGGGCTTCTGCTAAGATAGAATGGGTTTTGCAAATGGTTAAATCTAATTTTTGGTGGGTCAAGTGAGCCACTGCATGCTACGTATATATAAATGTTGATACAATTATTTACATACATGTGAGTTAGCAGATTTTGGTATATTGATCTTGAGAGCACATTTTTCAATCAACTATTAGATTTTTGACACATAAAGGGGTGTCATCAAGGTATACACTTTGTGTGTACGAGTAATTTAATCATTTTCTTAATAGTCAAATATATTTGAAGGAGTCTCTTTAATTTATTCTAAGGTAAAAATTTGCACCTTCAGTCAACGTGAGACATAGTTAAATAAATCTCTACACCAACCACCCCTTTGGAGAGCTTTCGAAAAGTCAAACACTAATTTTGGATCTATTTAAATAACTTATTGAAAGTTTTTAGCTTGATTTGGTATTTTTTGTGACTCTAAAAGAATCGGTTAAGTGTTAATATTGGGGTGCGTCTAAGCCGCTCTTAAACTAATGGGTTGGATCATAATTCAAATAAATGTTTAAATATTTCTTCACCGAACACCAATTGATTTTCAAATTAAATGGTTAAAATTCAATTCTAACGAATAGTATCAAAGTTCGTGGATTCAAGTCATCCACAAGTCCCAAGAGTCTCGAGTTGAGGGAGTGATTATATGGGCGCAACAAGATCGCTCTCATGTCCATAGGTTGGTCAATCAAATGATAGCAATCGAATATTATAAAAGGTATTATGAATGTGCAATAGGGTCGTTCTTAAGCCCATATGTTGGGTTACTCTAATGATAGTGATCGAATGTTATAAAAAGTTTAGTCTTCTTTCATTGTACACCTGTTAATTTTTAGATGAAATGGTTGTAAATCAACTATAACACTTTAATTAACTTTTTTTACGGAAATATTGTATGTTTCAAAATCAGCAATTTAGCGTTGGTTAAACAAAAGTAATTTATTGTTGCGTCATATTACAATTGTTAAAATTGAATTGATTTTTTGCATTATAATCGTCGTCATCGTCGTCATCGTCATTATCGTTATCATCGTCATTATTATGTTAAATTTTTTTTTTTTACTTTTATGACAGTATGTAATATTATCAAATATTTTTTCAGCCTGTGTATCCATTATAGTTATTTTGAATGGAAAAGGTAATACTATTAAATCTCAAAATCTATAGAATTACAAAGTAAATGCATGTTACTTGTGATAGAAAAATATTCAAAAAAATTTAAAGTTGTTTCTTATGCATCAGCTTTGCGACAATTTGGTTTCTCAATTTATTTTTGAATTATTAATAAATTAGGACAAAAAGATAACTAATTAAATTAAATAGGGTTAGATTGTACAAATACTTCTATAATCCTTTAGATTTCATTTCCTATGTTACTTTGCTACAATTCACTTTTAAATTATCACACACCTTAAATTTTAAGCTTTTGTGTTTTTCACATCTGAATTTTCATCTAAAACTATTTTTTTAATTACAATATCAATCGACTACCTAACATGAAACTGGCCCTAGTTAATTAAAATTACATAATTAAAGAATAAAGAAATAAAATAGTTACGAGACTCTAGTCTTATTGGATCTTGGGCTACATCATTCTCCTCGAATTAAAAAAGATTCATTCTTGAATCTTGTGTTATATTTTCATCTGATTCCTTCGTTCGATTTTATAATTGCGAAAACCCAATATTTTTGAAGTAAGAAATATCTGAATAACCATGCGTCCTTGCCTATAACATTTGTAAGGATTGGTATTAGCGATGGATTTGAAGAGAATAAATTTTACGTATGTGAATAATGAATTAAATGTATGGTAAATTTTTGTTTCAAAATTGATGTATGTTTCAGAATCTGCATTTGAGCGTTCATTAATTTATTATAGTTAAGTTTATTTCTACTTTTATAATTATATGTAATACTATTAAATATTTATCAAAGACACTATATTCAATTCACCATGGTTATTTTAAAAATAAAAAATAATATCTATTTAATTTTAAAATAAATAAAATTAGAAAATATATTTGACAAGTCAATGACCGATAAAAAAAATAGAAGAATATTTTATATGTGAATGATGGACGAGGCTTTCGTATTATAGAATACCAACAAATTTAGAATATGAAATGAATTAAATATTGACATTTAAATATTGAAAAAATAAAAAAGTGATTGTTACCCTCATCTACCTATGAGTTTCTAACCACTAATTATGTGCTAGCTAGCTAAAAAATAATCATTCTTGATAAATTACTACTTTTTCTCTAGCAATAAGTAGGATTTCTCTAGCAAATAGCAATATGTGTAAGTATATATGATCTAATGAGTGGGACCATGAAACTATACTTTCCTTCAACACTCTAATTGATAGTATAATTTGTGTCTGCATTCAATTTATTTATAGACTCATATTTCACAATCGAATAATTTTTCCTTTCCTTTGCTACAAGTTTCTTTTGTTAATTTTAAAGGTAACTTTCACTTATAGAATTTCAGTCTATTGGTCACCACATTTAAGTTTATTTGTTTAAGAGCATGATGTAAATTTTTTTAGAATAAATTTTGTGAAAAATGATTTTTTTTATAGAATATATAATTAAAAAGTATGAAAAATTATGGGTTTACGTGCAAAATTATTTTATTAAGAGTACGTGTTTTTCAATAAATTATGCCACTTTTGCTAGAAGGATTTTGACAGATGTAATGACAGAATTGTATGTGATAGTAGATGATTGAATGAAAAAATTGACCGTATTTTAAATAGTCAAATGATAAAATATCGTGTGACATTATGTCAATTTTTCTTTCAACATATCTGATGCTATAGCATGATTGTTTTTCAATGGATTCAATCACCTCGCAGTCCACGTCATTCGCTTGGCCCAACTAAGGCCATCAAAAAGTGGAAGTCTCACCTTTGTCGAGGTGCCATGAAGAGGTTGAACCTCCATGGCCAATATCATGTATCACGATTTGCTGTAGCTCAGTACCAAAGTGATGAGCTTTTGATTCCACGAAGGCATCCTCCCAACTTCACCTTTTTCAATAGATTATTTCATACAAGATCTTTTACGATCGATTGATGTAATCTCTTTGTTGTAGAAGTCTCTCAATTTATTTTTCAAATGTCAGAAAAATGCTATAGGGTGGCTGCTTTTTTAATCATTAAAAAAGTCATCTGAACACAGGAATGTAGAAGTGACACTTGGGAGATAATGCATCGATCGTTAAAATGAGGTTACGTGTCTTTCATAAAATGATAACCACTTTACATCTTCTACTATAAAAGCTCACGCTTAATGCTATTTGAAAGTAATGTTAGTTTACACTCTCAACTTGTAACTTAGCTCTAATTATTTCCTCTCCACAATCAGGTGCTTATATACACACTTGTAGCTCACGTCTTCCATTCATTATGTATTTAAATATATAAGTTGACTGACTTGGCATTTGAAGTGCTTGCGGTTATCTTTCCTACCATCGAAAAAAGTCACGTGCTTCTAACGATTTATCCAAGTGCACAGCAAACCTTACGCATGAACGTGACTGGAGGTGAAATTTGGTAACCACGTCATCAGTCAAAAATCGAGGCCAGCTAACTATGCACACATCATTATTTTTTTTAAAATACTTCACATTTTATTGCATTATTAAAGGTTCATAATTTTTATTTAGCCCCTATTTGATGGCTATTATGAAGAGAAATTACAAGGAAAATGATGTTTTGAATAGTAAAATTTTCGAAAAATGTATGATTGAAAAGTATGAAAATGTTTTTAATTTAAATGCAAAACATTTTCAATCATGCTACATGCACACTCTCCTTTACATATTTTGTTGACACTTTTCCACGTGAATCTATCAAAAACATTGATTTCGAATCCATCTATCACACCCGTACACATATTTCTTCCACGTAGTGGATGTCAACCACAGTGTCATGAAGAGTATACATTTAGCATTATTCAAATATTTTATTGTGTGAATGTATAATTAAGAATGAGTATGAGAAATAAAGAGAATCAAATAATGGCTTATTCAATTTTTATTTCTTACACTACATTTTAATTGCCCTTAAAATTCTTAATATTTGTCCATTATAGCACTTATGTCCCTAACAATTTTTTATGTCATTCTTATCCTCAAACTTTTCATTAGTTAACAGATCTTGTATTTGATAACATTTTATGTTCAAAAGTCTATTGAAATAGCGTAAAATAATTTATTTTTTTATTATATTTTTAAAAGTAAATAATAAAAAGTGTAAATAATATTTTTCTCTCATTTCGAAGCATGAAAATAAAATATATTGATATAAAGTATCATCAATGACAAGCCCTTCTAATTAATGAAAGATTGAAATAAAAATTCGACGAAAAAAAAGTTAAAAGAAATAATTATTACAATGAGCAAAAATTAAGGAGTTGTAACTGAAAATAAAAAATGGTATATGAATGAAAATTGTATGCAAACAACCAATTTAATCAACCTTGTGCACACTTCCCAAACATGACGTAAATCTCCAGTCTCCGACTATAGCAGATCCACCTCCAACACCCGGTCTCGTCTACTTTCCCTCTCCTCCCCGGCTTTTTACGTACGTATATATACACGGCTCTAATAACGTAGTATGTATAAAGCTGCGTGCTTTGCTCTCTGCAAATCTCCTCCTCTCTTTGCGCCAAATTATTTGTATATAGAGATTTCTATATAGATAGACGAGAAGATGGGCAGAGTGTCGGTGATCATCTACATGACAGTAGCAATACTACTCCTTATCCTCGTCTCCCGCTCCTCCAACAACCACCCTCACCGCGACCGCGACCGCCACCTTAGACTCCGTTCCAACTTCAACTTAAAGGTGGAGCCCCACCGCCACCATGAACCTGTCGCTTTTGACCCGCTTATAGCCGACATCGAGCGCCACCGTGAGGACAAGCAATGGGAGCAACAGTTCTTTCAGATCCACCACCCCGAGTTGCTGATTCCATACGAGACGACTCACCCTGAGGCTCCTGGACACGAGTCCCAGCCCGAGAGGGAGGACTTCATGAACGCTGAAGACTACGTGAATGATGAGGAACGGTTCAATGTTACCAACAGGTTGGTGGTTTTGTTCCCCAAGATCGATGTGGACCCTGTGGATGGGTTCGTAAGTGAGCACGAGCTGACCGAGTGGAACTTGCAGCAGAGCCAGCGGGAGGTTTTGCATCGGACTGAAAGGGAGATGGAGGTTCACGATAAGAAGAAAGATGGGTTTGTGTCGTACGCTGAGTACGAGGCCCCCAGCTGGGTTAAAAACTCAGGTCAATTCAATTTCATTCTGTTCTAGTTGAATCCTTTTCTCTTCCTCTGTTGATTCTTAGTTATTTCGATTTCGTTCATTTTTATATGAATTAAAAAATTCCAAGAAAGTTTTATAGAGTTTCAAAGTTCTTGCATAGTTATTTTGAGGCTTTATACTCAATACTATGGTTATTGTGAATTCGATCATTGAGTGTTTAGGTAGCTCAAGAATCATTTATGGGAAGCGCAAGTGAGAACTAGTTTAATGGAGGACTTGAGCCTAGTTTGTCAAATCCAATTACGAGGAGAAAAAGTGCCTAACTTTGTTTGAAATATGGTTTTAAACTGTTCATTTTCATTTCGAGCTGAATGCTTTCTGATAAAACCTACTTTTCTTATTACAACAAAAAGTATTTCAGACATGAAGATTACAGAAAGATAACTCAAAAATAGAACCGTTTAAATGTTTAACAACCAGTATTAACAGTGTTCATGTTCATGAGTTATAAGCCTACACATTATTTCATGTGCAGCTTATTTGGTGCACACTTGTTTTCCCATTTATTCCTCCATGTGATTCAGTTTATGCAATAAAATTATCACTTTCAAACAACATTTGCATGCTTGTCTTGGAGCTACATCATTTAGTTAAATCCTTTTGGCAACATATGAAAATTCCTTTCAATTGGGACTTGACAATGAGAACTGACCATACCCCTCAATTTAAAAAAATAGGTTCCATACTTTCTCATAAATCATTCTTGATTCTCTTACTCCAGATAATAATTCGTTTGGATATGATATGGGCTGGTGGAAAGAGGAGCATTTTAATGCATCTGACGTGGATGGAAATGGTCTTTTGAATATCACAGAGTTCAATGAGTAAGATTTTATTCAGCTGGGAAGTTTAATCTGGAAAAGGATCTAATGATTTTCCTGGTTCCATATGTTTAAGGTTCTTCATGAACTACTTAATCTATTATTTTCCTTGTGATTATAGCTTTCTTCATCCAGCTGATACCAATAGTCCGAAATTACTTCAGTGGTTATGCAAGGAAGAGATAAGGTGCCATGACTTCTCTTATAACAATGCTTTTTTGAATGTCAATTGCAATTATTTAGTTCCTGTGCATTTCTTCTTGCCATTCTCTGAAAGATGGCTGGTATTTCTTCATATATAGTATTTACACAATTCTTGTGGGCTACGTGCTTTTTCTCATTATATGAGAAGAAAATTGCACGGGAAAGGAAAATTATGAATGCAGTCTTTGAGAAACGTAGGAAAGGTGATGCCAAAGTCTCATATAAATAGAACACCTCATTTGCAGCAAGGGAGGAGCAAAGCACAAAGTGTATTGTGCAAAGAGTTGCGATAGAAAATATTGAGGCCTTGGCATAGGCAGATAAAAATATAGAATGTATATTTTGTAATCTCTTTTCTTTAGTTGATATAGTGAAATATATTGTTGTGGGTCAGTGGACATAGACATAATTTCCGAACCACATTAAATCCTTGTATCTCGTACTTGCACTTATTTTTGTGTCTTTTATTCTTCTTAGTTCAAATTATTTTTGCGTCCCACTAATCTGGCAAAATTAGTAGCTTCTTAATGCATAACACTTTGAACTATCATGGGAAAACATACAATTTTACTCCCAAAGTATAAGGAGAATACAACCATATATGTAGTGTACATAAGACTTCTACTAGACTAGGAAATTTACATCTTTCACGATACCTAAGGGGTAAGTAATATGAACTTTCTCATTACTTATCTTTATCTAGTAATCATGTCACACTTCTAATAGAACTAGAGTTCCTAATTTCCTTATCCTTATCTAAATTCCTTATCCTTCAACAAACACATGTAACTTTACATAGTCCCCTTCAAGCTGGCTTAAAAGTAGAAATCATTTCCAGCTACCTTATCAATAGCTGGATCACTTCCTTATGCAGCCCCTTAGTGAGAATATCAGCTAGTGGCTTTACTGTTGGGATATATGTAGTACAAATCAATACATTTTCTAGCATTTCCTCAGTAAAATATTTATTCATTATGTTTAGTCTTGTCATGCTGCCTTGTTATCATAGTACGACGATAGGAGTATCAAAAATTGACCTTTAAACAACTTCCCTAAATTTTGCCTTAATCCTACTTCTAGCAACATCTAATTGCTTCTTCATTTTCATATCACCAGGTTTCCTCCAACAAACTTGTAGAGACCTGAATAGTTGACCTTATGTCACTAGTAAAACCAGCCCAATCAACATTAGTGTAGGCCTCCCAGGTTGAAGTACGAAAAAAATGTCATTTGAGAAAGAAATGGATATACTAGGAGTACTTGAGGAGGTACTTGAGGAGAAAAAAAGATGGAGTAGGCAAACGAATTTTTCCCAAAACTGATATTCTAGTATGCAACTCTCTCCTTAAAGAGAAGTATGGGGAAAGAGTGATTTATTTTCGAAGGATGTAATATGTATTGTTATGAAAAAAATTTGGACATTCGATCTTAGCATGTACCTATGTGTGAATATGCCAAAACAACACACTTAGAGCATATTTGGCTTATAAACTGTAAGTTTTTCCTTTAAACTCATTTTCAATTACACATTCTTCCAATAAAATAATTTTACAAGGAAATCCAAAATATTTCCATTTTAGCCGCACATTCTCAAAAAATAATTATTACAAAATCTAACCTAAAAAATGGGCTCAAACAAACCCATAAAAGAGTCTTGAAATTAAGGACCACGGTAAGTATACGACTTCGAAAGTAGGAAATAGTGAGAACAATAAAAAAAAATTTGAAAGCCCATTTTTAAACATAAAAGACCGTGTGACTTTAAGTCAATGCGTTTTCTTTTCTCTTAGTGGATTCCGTTTTGGTGAGAGGTATCAACACTAGAAAAGCTGACGAGCTATCCCACACAAAAGAAATCTCCTAAGATAGAAGGAAACAATCTCACGTTATCACTTCTAAGGAATGAGAGATCTCGAGATTGAGGAACCCGAAAGAAAGAAAAAAAAAGAGAGTGAAAAATTGTTGTGAAGGATATACTAATTCTTGCATGGATTGGGTTGAATCATGAAATGGAAATCTTTAAAAAAAAAAAAAAAACCTCGGAGTTCTCTTTTACTAAGTAAACCCAAGAAAGAAGAGTGATCATCACTCAATATTGTCAACCATTTAGTGTCCAAGACATTACTAATCTAAGAGGGTCCACCAATATCATTATGTCTGAGAAAATGGTGCAGATTTAATGTACGGCTGTAAAGGTAAATATCAATTATGATGCTTTGATAATTCACAAATGTCACATTGGACAGGAGAAGGATTTTTATGTCTTGTGCACCACTTCATATAATTGCTTTGTCATAAAAAAAGAAAAAGAATATTTTTTTTTTATCAAATCCTGCCTTTGTTTGCCAGGAGGAGTGGCCCAATCACTAAATGATCTCTCGATGAGTGTAGTAATGATCGAAATTCCAGCATTTTTGGATTAGAAAGAAGAGGTTTGCTTTCCGATTGCTTTTTTAGGCTAGTTTGATGAGTGTAGTAAATACAATTGGAAATGGATTTGTCAAATAAGGTAAACTAGGATAACCTAATTTCAGAAGCCATAGCATAATTTCATCGTCTACCGACAAAGAAGAATTATTTTCATTCTTGAGCTTGACCTCTAATTCAACCTGGTCTTCATTGTAGCACAACCCATCCTTTTCCTTAGTATTGCCAATGGTACTCCCAAAAATCAGCTTCAGCAGCTCACATTAGGATATGCCATACTTAGCTACATAGTTATCGTTGTTAGTAAATTTACTAATGGAAAATAAATTTTTGGGACATGAAGATCATAGTTAAGTATCAAATTTTGGGATAGAAAACAAATTTGTAAAGCTAGTCGTATGTTGTGGAGCTCCCAAATCAACGAGTGATCTGTAAAAAATCACCGGTGAGCGGAAAATTATCAATGTCCCTGTATATCCTTTCCAATTACATATTGAAAAGTAGTCAATGTTCAGAATGAAACGTTCTCCTCTGGACACAAATATTGATGCTTATTAATTTTGCTAAATGACGTTCACTTGTTTGATTGCTAGCTACAGTTGTCTCCTATTATCATTTGCTAGTACTATTATCATTCTTCATCTTTGGGAAATGTTATTTTCTTATTATCTTTCTACCACGCTTTCCCTTAATTTGTTCTGTATTCTAATTTTTTGTTTCAGGGAAAGGGATAGTGATGGAGATGGTAAGGTTAACTTCAAAGAGTTTTTCCATGGGCTCTTTGATCTGGTGAGAAATTATGATGAAGAGGGGCAAAATTCTTCACATGAGTCTGATGATACGTTGGAGGCCCCAGCTAAGAAATTGTTTGCGCAGCTTGACAAAGATGGTGACAGGTGATCAATTAGGCATCTCTGTTCAAATAGATTTAATGCTAGACGATGGTTAAAGGATTTATCAGTTGTATATAACTTGAATTTCTTATCATGCTGTAGGTATTTGTCCCATGAAGAATTATTACCCATTATTGGAAAACTTCATCCATCGGAGCGCTATTATGCTAAACAACAGACAGAGTACATCATGCAACAGGTAGTTATTGCATTTCCATTTGACTAGTTTGATTATTGTAGTCTTTTTGATTTGACAAGATTGATATGAGGAGAAGTTTTATATGGGCATATTTCTTCTAAGATAAACCATGTGGTTTATCTAGGCTAAATGCTTTGCTTAATTTGACTTTCGGAAGTTGGCATTATAATTCTATTAGGATGAACATCCTGGAGTCGTGTGTACAACTATTTGAGTGCTCTGATGGTGGCAAATACATTTTGAAATAAACATGTGGTCAATATGTGGTCAATACTTTTGTTTGTACATTGGCAGTCTGTCAATTTTCAACATGGCTCCTACACTTGAAGTGGAGGATTCAAGATAAAGTTCTGTACTTCTTAATGTATCCTATAATTTTAAAGAATGTATTTAGCCAACTTATATATGTGGGGTTTGGTCTAAGGTAGTTGGACCAACTGCTAATGTGGGAGAAAATAGTGGTACCGAACCCACGACTTGCTGCAACAAAATTAAATAGGAAGAGAAGTGCATGACACAAATTGTGACCTTCCCCATGTGCATGTGCATCCACACAACTAGTTAATTTCCACTTATGTGGTGTAGAAAACAGTAGGTTCCTTTCCAGAATGCTTGGTTGTAATCACATTTTTCTAAATTCAAACAAAAGGGTAATCCTTATTCAGCTTATGACTGTTGAAACATCATAACTCGAAAAGTTTCAGACTTCCTTGAAAGACGATCTTAGTAATCATTCTCAGGACTCAAATTGTTTTTCAAGCCATGTGCACTTGTCCTGACCAGATAGAGATTTTTCAAACTTATAAATCTTCATCCTAATTTAATAATTTGAAATGGGAAGAGAAATAGAAAACATTTAGATACCTTGATAGTTGTACATGCCGATAGTAAGAAATGGAGATAAGTGATACGTCTGTGTGCTACAAATATTGTTACTCTGATATCAAGGTTATTTTGGTATTAGTTCTCTAAGTTCAATTTCAGTTTTCATTTTCCGTAATTCCATAAGTGATTTTTCAGTTCTCGTGTTTTCAGTCCTTTCCTTTTCCATCTTCCTCCACTGATGAACTGACAATGTTCTCAAACTCGTTTGTATTGTCCTGTCTATGTCAATTAGATAGAATTCCAGGTTAACCCATTGAGTGAAATTACTAGTAGATGTCCTAATATTTGTATGCTGAAAAGTGATGGCTTCAGAACCGACTGAGTTTCTGCCTAGCGATAAACTTTGATGACAGTTCTGAAAATATAAACTCATAATTTTGCAGGCTGATTCAGATAAAGATGGTCGTCTGAGCTTGAAAGAGATGATTGAGAGTCCATATGTTTTCTATAGTGCTGTATTTAATGAGGATGAAGATGATTATGGACACCATGACGAATTCCGTTAGATCCACAGTAGGCAGGCAGGTAAGATAGTTTATGATTCACAAATACAAATAATCATGTCTGTTTTCTCTTCATAACATGGAGGAATTTGCTGCAGGATTATGACATTTCATTTCATATTCTTTTTCCTCGTGCTCATATTATGTACGAATGGTCAGCCATTGTGGCCAGATTCTCACATGGTGTGTCCCCAATTGTCATGTTTACTTTTTTCAACGTTTGATTAATACTTGAAAATCTCAACTATTTTTACTTTTGCTTTCTATTGCAGATTATGGGCTGTTGGCAGTTCAACTAGTGAACGCTTTAGGACAGTTTTAGAAACATAACATATAATTCAAAATCTTTTCCCAACCCTTTGTAATCAATTTTTCGTGTTTAGCTTTATGACTCTTGTTATCACCAAACATTATATGCTGCAGACAGTTTATTGTAACCCAAGCATGAAGCAAATAGTGTCTGCTGCCATTAGATTTAATCATTTTTCCTTTTTATTTCTCTTTTATTTGGTTAGTGGAAAGTGTTTCCCCTTTTGCTGTTCAATTACTGATTCTTGAAAATGGAAACTAGTGGCAGTTTAGTTTACTTGAAGAGTGCAAAGAGATTGTTCACTTAGGGTGCATTTGGTACACCGAAAGGATAATATCCATCTTGGCCTTCGTTAGGTCCCTCCTTACTGAGGAAAGTCTTGTCCGTAATTGGGTATGCTATACTCGTGATACATGTTATGTTGATGCAAGAGCAAAGACTCCTTGGCATATTAAAAAAATTACACCCTTCGTGATCTGACTAAGAATATCAGCATCAGCAAATTGGTTACCAGAACTTTAGTCCCAAGATGTCTTATGTAACACTTGTTGTGGTTGAGGCTGTGGAGGACGATGTTGAGGTTGTTGATGTGGAACTTGATAGTTTTGTTAGCAGGCCCATGCCTCTAGGATTGGCAGTTCCTTCGGAGTCAGATGTTAGGTTGGATCTTCTCTTATGATGACCCATCAGTCAACTGTGATAAAAACCATTTATCGATGTGATCTCAACAAACAAGTTTCAAGGAGCTTGGCAACTAGTATGCCCAAAGGTGTGTTTGGATGACATACTGCCCAATAAAGAAAATTTTCGATGGCGAAAGACTCCATGTAAGCAATTAGCAACTCATAAACACGAAGGTTGGCCTGATTGTCACATCGATTCCTATATATCAATTGACGCTAGAGAAAGGGCATTTCTTGTTATTCGAGCTATGTTACTATTGCATATTTTACAGACATACCAAAACTCAGCTTTGGAATTCCCTATACATCAAGAGTTACAAGAACTCTAGCAATGGCACAAGCTTTGGTGAAACTTCTCGTAAAATACACGAAATAATCAAAGACAGATTTTCAGAACAATTACAACCCGTCTGAAATCGATTTTTTGTGCATTGGTTGTGGTTCCATAGCTGAATAATTTATACCATCATACAGAACAATTACTGCCCTTGCATTATCATGAATGTGGAAATGCATTTCCTGCAATTTACAAATGTGCAAAAACAAATGGGCCCACATATGAATTGTTGGGAAAATTCAACCATTTTATTTTCCACTTTTCCAAATTATGTGAAATTGCCATTCACATCATCGTCCGAGTAGTACAAATGCATTGCGAGATAGAGAACAATAATTACAGTACTTGGCAAATAATGTATTGACATATTAATCAGATTGAAAGAATGTAATCATATCACAAATTCTATCCTGATTGTTGAACCATATATGGTGTTGCAGCATATTCATCTCAATTCCATGCTACTAGCATCTTCATCCTCGTCAACCGCCTGAAAAGCCTCATGGACATCTTCGGACCTTAAGGCCCTGAAAAGCCTCGTGGACGTCTTCGGACCTTAAGGAAGTTGTGGCATTGCCATTGTTGCAACCACGAAAGTTGTCTATGCTGTGAATGAGTAATGTGGCGTCCAATCCAAAGTCTACCATTGCTACTCCTAGACAACGAATGCCCTCCATATCACGTTCCTACCAGATGAGTGATGAAAAGTGAAACGCTCTCTTGCCTTGAAACTTTCATTGACAATGATTGGTCCACTCAGGGAATTCTTGATTGTTATCTATAAGGTCGGATTCTTTATACGAGGCAATATATTGAGGACTGTGCACGAAACAACATTCAAGAAGGTAGTACTTCCTTGGGGTCGAATCTGAAAAATATATTTTGGAATTGTGAATTGCCCTAGACAGCATGGAACTATCATGGGTATTCATAGTATTCTCTGGTAGAACGAATATATTGCAAAGATTGAAGTCTCAAACCGCTAGAACGTTCTTAGTCAAAATACCCTTTCGTCCAATTCCCGTTGCAAGACAGCTTTGACGTGGATTGCATCAATGGCACACTAATGCAATCCTAATTATAAAGCAAAACATTTTCTAGCCTCATCGTAATGACCACATTAAAAAAAAAATCATCTTATATTTTATTATGTGTTACAAAACTCGATCAAAGATGTGCTTCTGTCACATATATTACAAGAAATGATGGACAATATCTAACTTGGAATTGGGGTGCTTATCTGGATCAAGCCGATGGTTAGAAATTTTAAATGTAATTTGGGTTAGATTTAATAATTTGTGTTCCCTAACTAACCATGACTCGCATAACAGCATTGAAATAATGATCTATCATATACATCGAGTAATCGAGCGGAGTTTTCGCCCGTCGATAGTCTTTGTCATGTGCTAATATGCACAAGAACATGTCGACCTATTTATACAAGTCAATAGTGATCCAACTGCGTAAGCCACATTCATGAAGAAGAATATGGGTAAAATGGACAAACGTAGGGGGTATATTCATAATTATAAAATCACTATAAAGGGAAAAAGAAAGCATTCAAAAATAAATAAATAAAAGTAAAACGTTGATCCTCCATGTTAGGACTATGTTGTATTGGCAATTCTTTAGATAAAATGATTAGTATAAAAGAAAATGATTATTAAAAAAGAGTTGTTAAAGTCAATGAGTTTTTTTTCTGGATATTCTATAAATGAATTAGAAGTTTTTGAGTTCGAGTATGGAATAAGGAAAAAGAGTAGTTGGATTTACGCTAGACTGTCGGCAAGCTAATGCTCGAGCGGAAAAAACAGAATCATTGTCGTCCTCCTATCGCTCGAGCGATACACTGTCGCTCGAGTTACGTATTTTTTGAAAAATCCCAGTTCGCGTTTTTCAAGAGCTCTATCTATCATATACTACATAATACGTCATATTATAAATATCAAATGCTCATTACGTTTTTGTTGGTGGTTGATCATTATATTACATCCTCATAACATCATTCCATGATCCAAGAACATATCTAAATATTGAGATTAAACTTTTGATTTTGAGGTCAATCAACATCTAGTTGGGAAAAATATCAAATTCATATAATCCAAAACACTCGTTTCCTAGATATAATCAAGAAGGTACTTCTCAATAGCTTTCTAAGGTTGATGAAAATTAAAGGAGTTGGTCCAGAAGTATGGAAAGAGTACAAAAACGAAGTGTTCTTGGTGATCCACGGGAGATAGATAATTTCAAAAGATTGGAAGCAGGTGTGAGTGAAGCACGTTCTAGCGGGTTTTGGAGATTGCAAGAATTAAATCAGCGTGTTTAGTGGGTTTTCTAAGTTGGATCATACTGTAAGTTCTTATTCTATAGTGGAAATTACTGACTTGGCCCTGGAATTTTTACCTAATTAAGGATTTTTTCGTTAATAAGTTTTGTGTTATTTACTACTTTATTTATTATTGTGACAATTCAACATATAATAAACTTGACTTGATTGACAAAACATCTAAAACAATTGAAAAATAAATTGATACTTTTAATTGGTTATTTTAATTCTCATTATTCACCCATCTCTAGGTGATTTTGAAATAGCATCATAGCCCAAATTCGATTACTAAAAGTTAAAATGAAAGCCTTCTTGAAATCGATGGATGAACGTATTTGGTTGATCGTAGTAAATGATCAGAATGCCCTTTTTAGGTCGAAGACTAATTTAAATGCATGTAATTGAAATAGTAAAGTTTTATATGTTTTATTTATGGTTGTGTCACTAGAAGAATTCAGGCGTGTGTTTGTATGAGGTTGCTAAAGAGACTTGAGATATTTTACAAACCACACACGAGGGAACTCGGGCTGTTAAGAATTCGAAGTCACAGATATTGACGACTAGGTTTAAAGAGATTATGATAAATGATGATGAGACTTTCAATGACTTTTTATGCAAGCTTGAATAACATAGTTAATTCTAACTTCAACCTAAGCGAGATAATTCTCGAACGTAATGATAAGTGTATTTTATACTTATTTGGGATTTAAAATAGTAATATTTAATAGTTCTTTTGACAATATATCTTAAATTGTCGTATTTTATGTTATATAGGTAAAACTCAATGGTTGAACAAGGAATCGGAAGAAAGAAGCGAAAATTGGTGAAAATAGCAAAATCCAAAGTTTGAAAACCAAATTGCAAATTCAATACTTGATTCGAATCACAAGATGATACTTTAAAAATTGTTAGGAGACAATTTGATAGAACTAGAACTCAAAAAGGAATGGAATATGATCAAAATATTATCACAATCAATGTCCAATCGCATAAGTATATTCTAGATTTTTAGCTGAATATTGAGTCCCCTTTTTGGCACAGTCAAAGTTCGAATTGAAAAAATTATATTTCTAGAAAATTTGTAGACCTTTGAGTTAAATTTATAACACACTTCGAATCACTTCAATCGGATATCGAGAGAAAAAGTTATGACTAAAATACTGATTGTTGTGCAGAGACAAAAAATTTGCGCGCGAAGATAACTTTCCTTACTCGATTGGAACTCTTTTGGAAGTCAATCTGGACGTGATTTTCAATCAATTTTCGAATACTACAAATACTTAACAGCATGATACATATGGGGAGACATCTCATATACATATTATACTCCAATATTTATCAATTATTATCATCAAATGAGAAGAATTTATAATTTTTGTGAGAGAATTGAAAGGGATTTACAAGAATTCAATCAAATGAAGATTCAAAGCTGATTTTTGGGCAAAGAAGAGAATGTGCAACTGGAGATTCGTCAAGAAATCATTGGAGAGATTCAAAATTCATCTTCATCTTCTCAATTTATCAAGAATCCGAGTTATGTCTTTTCATTTAAACATGATTTTTTGTAATTTCAACATGTCAGGCTAAACTAAATATTGCTAGGATGTGATGAACCATTGGTATGACTTTTTTTATTTAAATAAATAGAATGATATTAATTTGATTACATCCAGATACTTAATCAAATAGAATGATATTAATTTGATTAAGTATCTGGATGTTTATTATTATTTTTATCGTCTTTTCAATTATCTGGCCAATAGTTGAATTATTTGTGAATTTTATTGTTATCGAGAGAGACAATATGATTTAAGCACATGAATAAATATTGTGAGGTTCGATAAGGGATAGATATACCTCTATGCTTTGCATGGTTGATAAATATGTTCTAGTTCGTTAATACATTTATCATGTTCGTATTTTCCATCGAGAGATAGGATGGTCGCATGAGAAGAATATATTTAATTGCTACCAAAAGAAGCATTTAATTAAAATAGGAACATTGACCAACAATCATGATTTCAAATCATCATTCTAAGTTATTGAATTGAAAACGGATTAACAAGCGAAGATTCTATATCTTAGCAATACATCTCACGAATTTGATAAGCTTTTTCTTAGTTTTTGAATTAGTTGCTAAATTAGATATTAATTAGTTAAAATTAAATCTTATTATTCGATTAAGGATATTATTAGCTTTAACTTGATCAATACATAGTTCTCGTGGGTTCGACACTCTACACATCATTATATTACCTGTTCACGATCCCGTTCACTTGCGAGTTTTCAAAAGATCACGTAATATTGTCAGAAAAATCATTAAATCCTTACATGAGAGATTTAGACTTAAAATCACGGCTATAGATGAGAGTAAGGACGTAGATGTCATTAATGTTGAAGAATTGGTCGGATCTCTCTATGCTTATGAACTAACATTAGTTAAACTTAAGAAAGATAAGTCTTTGGCCTTGAACATTATTAGGGATGATTATCATGATTTTTTTGATTCGTAATCACTCGATGATGAGAAAATAACCTATTTTGTTAAGAATTTTCAAAAAATATTTAGAAATAAGAAGAAAACTTAAGACATACATAGATGTGATTCTAGCAAGTCTAGAAATAGATCTAAATCTGTAATATGTCATAAAGTGTCAAGGTTTTAGGCACTATAGAAGTGAGTGCCCTATTTGTAAGAGAAATTGTGGTAAAACTATGAATGTAAATTTCACTGATGACGAGTCTAACTCGAATAATCAAAGTTAGAGGTTTGTTCATGATGAGAGTGGAAAGTTTATAGTTTTCACTATTAGGATTAAAAGTGAATCTAATAAGGACAATGGAAATGTTGAGGATATAGACAACGATGATCACTCTGAGGAAGATTCTGAAGATGAGAAAGAGATTCGTGAGGCTTATCAATAATTATTTGAGGAGAGTCTTAAGATTAAAAAGATGCATAAAGTCGTGTTTAAGAAGGTCAATGAACTTGAGCTAGTTAGAGAGAAACTTGTAGTTGACCTTCAAGAGTCTACCTTGTGCCTCAATAATCTAGATACCGTGAATCAATCCCTAGAGTTTAAGATTAAAAATCTCACATATGAACTTGAGAAGTCCTTTAAGAGAATTAGTGAGCTGACAATTGAAAATGATAAATTAGAAATCAAAGTTAAGAACCTTCTGAGGGAACTTGAATATTCCAAGTCTTAACTTCTTGCTTTCTCTAATGGTTCTTAGAAGTTTGATAATCTTTTAAGGTTGAACAAGCCTTCTGAAAACAGGAGTGATATAGGCCATGATAATTCTAATCCTCATGATGTTAGCACTTCCAAAACTACATTTTCCCCTGCTTCTAATAAGACTCAGAATGTTGGTAATCACATCGGCTGTTTAGGATGTTTTCAAATATAAATCAATTTCAAGAACCAGATAGATTTCTTCTCAAAGGCAGAAATGAGGTTAGAACATTCTTTAAAATCTAAGTTGCAATGTCATATTTCTCTCTTCAACAGTTCAATTTTGATTTTGATTTTGATTTTTCGTTTAGGTTTCTTTTGATGGTGGAGAAGATAGTAGCGGAGGTGATGGTGGCTGTGGATTTGGCGGTGGTGGCAATGAGGACTAGTGATTGTGGGCGACGATAGGTAGCAGGGTTTGGTTTGGGGTAGGGATATGGGTGTGGATGTTGGTGGGATAGGGGTAGGGTTGAAAGATGATGATAATTTTTTATTTAATTAATTTAATTGTTTTTATAAAGAAATAGATAAAGTTACCATTTTACTCTTATAAAAATAATTAATAATGTGCTTAAAATCATTTTCTTGATCAATTAACGAAAAAGTAGATAGATTCCTTCCTTTTGGACTACAGATGCATATTTTAAAATATTAGGGACCTCCATTGACATAAATTGAAGATTATGATAAAGTTTACAAAAATTGAAAATGTTAGGAATTGCTGCTGCAAATTTTCCTTTATTTAATTATGTTTTACCAATTTAACTCAATAATGAAGTGTACCTTGCACATGTCATTTTAAGATAAATATTTGACAAAACCGTTAAAAGGATTAAATTTGCTACATTTATAAAAGACTGAGGGTGGATTTGACAAGTTTTGAAGGTTGGGAACCTATTTAATCTCAAAGAGTAAGGACCTATATTGCAACTTCCCATAAATACTTAATATGGGTCCCAAAGGTTTAAAGTGAACGTTTCAATTTTCAGTTTCTCTGTATGTCGAGGTCAGAGCAGCCGAGGAGAGAAGATATGTTCCAGTCGACGAGCAGTAGTGGCTACAGCAATGGCTATCACCACGGTGGTGGTAGTGGCGGCGCTCACGTGTCCGGGCATCGTCTCAGCAGGGGTTGCCGCAGCAGGTCACGCGACCATGGCAGTGGATCCAATCTTAGGGTTTCAAATAGGATGATGCAACAAAGGCAGCAGGAGGAGACGGCTATAGATAGGGCTCCCAATCCTTGTACGGACTTCGACATGGCATACTT
>CAIGRB010020916.1:0-17057 GCA_903798255.1 Fraxinus quadrangulata
CGAAAATTTTGGATACTAAACCATGTCCAGCCCTACTTTTTTCAATTTATTAAAATTCAGACAACTTCTTAACGAACAAACCACAAATATCTGGCCCCCTTTTAGTTCACACCACACATATTCCGTGTCTAGGGACTTCGTCGGTATAAAATAGTTTTGGCGAGGTTAGATTTGACAAGTAATCCTTTTCAATTCCTTTTCCTCCACAGATTCATCAACCTTTTAGTTGGAAGCTTGTCTTCCTCTGCCGACGTATGCCAGCCGACAACTCCAGTCCGGCTAATTCGGACCTGAACCCGGGTTGTCTGAAAGCTTCGGGATTTATTTGACCCGTGCCATGTGGGTATATGGACATGACGAATAACCACAAAGGAAGACTTTTGCTTCACTAGACCCAACTGTCCTTTTTCTATAGGAGTAGCAGCTTACCTTGGATGTCGAGTCCATCTATCTAGTGAAGATGTGAATAGAATAATTTTTAAAAAATAATTAATAAAGTTATATTTACAATAATTGTTGACGACTTTTGTTAATGATTCATATGTTGTCAAGATCTATTTCGTTAATTTAAAAAATAATTTTTAAAATGAATAGTGTAAATTTTGTCAACTTATGATTGTCAATAAAAATCGTCAATCATAATGATTTATATAGCATGATTCAAAAATTATCTACATTTTTAAAAGTAAAGTGAAAAATATTTATCTTCTAGTTTGACCGTTAGCTTGTGTTTGACTCATGATTATAAATCGTTCATAAATTTTCAAATAATTATACGAGATTCACAAATACTATCACTTATTTTAATATATTTATAATTTAAATCGTTTCTACGTACATCCCTAACATACTCTTAAAAAGGTTTTTTCTTATAGACTAGCATACCAATTTAATCTTATTAAAAATTATTATTATTATTTTCCCTTAAAGGGCGTTTCAATTTAAATAGTAGAACTAATTGTTGAGGCAATATTTGCTAAAGTCAACTTTTGTTGCGTTAGACCATCTCCAATAAATTCTTTTAATATAAAATGCTTTCAAATTTATAGTTAAGATTTAAAAATAAGTTTTAAGAGACTTTATATTTTAGCTTTTTAAAATAGCGTATTTGACTTTCTATTCTTAATTTGTAATGATTGCGTTTAATCCACATATTTCAACTCTACTTAAATTATTTAAATCGCATTTGAATTGATTAACAATTAACATAAAAAAAATATATATATATATATGAGAAAAAATCTATATATTTTTTTATAAAAACAAAAAGAAGAGCTAAAACAGAAAAGATTATTGGAGTGTATAAAAAATTTACTCTCTAATATCCATAAAATATTCTTAGTCAGTGTGTACGCTAACAATTAATTTACTTGTTCGAATTAATATTTCCATATCTGCTCTAGTTTTATGCGTGCTCAAACACTTACATCAAACTTTAGAAATTTTATTTTTATAATTTGTCCTTTAAAATTAAAGCATCTTGTTAGGTAAAGAAGACATTTACAGTTATTATTCATTGATATAAAAAAAAAAATAAAAGAAATTAAAATCTTATGTATTATATTACCATTCTTGTCCTAGGATCTATCCTTTGTAACTAAAATGTAATTAAATAATTCTAATATATATATATTTTTATTTGGAATTATTTAATTTGACAAAGGATAGTTCATTCTAATATTTTATCATTCTCGGCGAGATTGTTACACTTGCTCTCCTTCGTTGAAGTTGAATTCCAACCCATTATGGATTTGAGCTGACTCGAGTAAAATTACATTTGAGGCATTTCAATGCTAAGAAAGTGGACCAACTTGTGCACCCACTACCATTGCAATATTTGTTTATTTCGTCATTTTTGAGAATTTAATATGAATTTCAATATAAGTTAGTTTGACCAGGTCGATCTTGATGGGTTGCCAAGCGAGATATTCCAACTAACACGACTAGCTTAATGGTTTAATTTCATTTTTTAGAGTAATGATATGTATCGCTACTAGTCATTAACACAAACTCCGCTTTCATATAGATCAGTGTTAATAACTAATGCTAAGAGCATCTTCGATTATGGTATAAAATTGAGTTTACATTGATATCTCCAAAATCATTTTTACAATTATATGAATCTAAATTCAAATTCTGCTCCAATGCGGAAGATCGAAATCCATTTTTGTCTCTTTGGATGTAAAAAATGATGTATATTTACATCATTTTTTTAGAGTTTCTACCAAAAAAATACAAATTGTATTTCCTTTGAATTCCTCGATTGAAAAGGTTTTCGCACACTTTGGAGATTTAAATTAATATTTAGATCTATTTTACACCATCATTGGAAATGTTCTAATACACAATATTGCTTTTTTATTTTTTAGTTTTATAACCATTGGAACCCCATCCAAGGTCGCTTTGTTCCATGATTTGCTCATTTGTATGAATTTTGTTTAAAGTTTGTTTCCTAATTTTTGGGAGATTAGATTTAGAAATAGTATTTTTTGAAAAATGTGTAATTAGAAATAGAAAACTTTTTAAATTCACGTGCAAAATTATTGTATTAAAAAATATTTAATTAAAAATGAATTTTTAAAAAATAATGCTCGAACGCGAGCCTAACGTGGCTAGGAGGAGCTTAACGTGGCTAGAAGGGACAGTCCCTCTAGTGTCAAATCCAAGAGGTATCACTCATATCATAGTTTGGCTCCACCAATTAAACTTAGGGTTAACGGTCTCAAACCAACCGAACAACATTGTCTTTCCCAAACTACAAATAACACTGTCATGGCGGTGCAATAATATTTCATCTAATTGGGTGGATCAAAATTCATCGTATTAATTTTGGATATCGTATTTGATGTATATCGAATCTATAAACACACTAACAAACGGATTGCACCTTAAGAAAACAAACAATTTTCTTATTTCATGAACAACCAAAAACCCTACATGACATTTTAGAGTCTTAAATACTACAAAAATAGATAACCTACTGAGCCAACAATCCCTTAATGGGTTGGGCTACAAATCAAAATAAATAAATATTGAAAATAATGATCTAAGAAATTTTAAGTGCTATTTTGACTTAGCAAACGAATTCAAACGTCAAAAACGGACATTGTGTGCAAAAGTTACGTCATTTTCTTCGAACACCGACCATCCAAACGTTCCAAATAATCAAGTGTCTGTTCCTCTACACTAACCTCATCAGTATTACATTATATTCATAGTATGGAATTTACATAAAATATTGTATTTTAATAGATGGATGGCTAAATACTGGGAAACGAGTGTCAATGCATTTCAAAAATACAAGCAAGGCTTCTGTATTTATTCTAATTATTATCTATTTTATTTAATTAGGACCATGGGATATTTTCTGATTTTTTAAAAGTTTTAGAGGTACGCTTTGCAATTTACAGTGCAAGTAAGATGAACTCGAGTAGTAATGAACTTAACCAAGTTGGTGAACACAGCAAGTTAAATAAAAGAAAAAGGTAGACTAGACACGTAAAGGTCCTAAAACTAGAATCGTGAGATGAACATTTGAGTATGCAATATGTTAAGTGCGACACTAATAATTATTGAAGATGATTTTATGTAATCCTTTTCCTTGCTCGACAAAATTAATCTTGAATAAGCAAACTTTGCTCCAAGAAACATAATTTAACAATGTAAGACAGACTATGAGATAAAATACTAAAGTATCGAATACTCAATAAAAGCGGAAGCACAATTTAACAAGGCAAGACGAAGGTTACAGAAATTCAATTGAGATAACAATAAATATAATGTTATTTACTTTAAACACACTTCAAAAATTTCACCTAGCTGCTTGCAAGCAAAGAAGGTAAATTTTTTCAATAAAAGAATCAAGTATATGATGCGATTTTCTGTCGAGATAAGCAAATTCATCAAATAACACTCGATGTTAAATTATTTATGATTGCATTAAAAATTGACCGCTTTCCCTTCACCTTATCGTATATATTTCTATTTGATCATCATTTTCTAAAACTCATTCTCAACCACACATTTTTTCAAACACATTTTGGTAATTCTACGTATCTTGTTAATATTTCGAACATTTTAATTCACATGATGCATTTAAGGATCAGTTTTTTAGAAAATAAGATATGTTATTATTTATTAAGATGCGTAGTCTTTCAATAGTCTTACTCAACAACGACATAAAAAAAAAGGATACTTGAAATTTTTGTCATTTTTCTTAAAGTTCTATCCATGTAAATGGAAGAAGATATCATTCAAGCTATTCTACTCACTGTTTGATTTGGATATTGGAGCGGCCATGACATTTTCTTCAACCCCATTATAACACAAAATTCAGAAATTAACTATGTTTGTGGTATATGCTACATTGAATTTAATTGGATTTTTATTTATATTGTAGGTAAATTATATAATCATTATAATTATAGACAAATCTTGCTTATTTTGAAAATTACAGAAACCTAACATTATGACAATTTTTCCATTTTAATCATTTCTCTAGTGCTGAATATATATAATATATTTTGTTTTCCTCTTTCTTAATTTTAATTTAGAGAAAAACGAGTTATTTTTATTTTATCTTAATCATATTTTGTGAAAATTATATTCTCATTTTAAAAAAAGAACCGTTAAAGAGTATTCAAAATTAAAAATAAACCAAGTGATATAGATACTTAATGGATTTTTAATTAAATTTATTAAAGCATTCCAAATATTTTTTGTTGAATATTTCTCGATCGTATTTGCAAAATATACTACGTTTTATAAAATAAATCACAAACTATAAATTATGAATATTATACAAATATTTTATAATAATATATCTTCATATAAAACTAATGATTTCATCTGATTCAACATTAAAAGAGTAAATCATAAGAAATAAGAAGAAAGGAAAATATATTTTAAATATGATGTAACAAAATCTCAAATAATGCAAAGTAAAGGGTAAAAGGAGAAATATGTATTTGTTTTTTTGTTGATAGGGAGGAATATGTTACGAAAATAAATCTTGTAGGACGTTTCATTAATAATTTTTAAAACGAGAGGCCGCAAACCCTTATTCTCTATGTTGGATATTTTGTTATATGATGTGACAACTAAAAATATATTAGAAAAATTGTAACTTTTATTCTCGATCTTGACAATCATGTTGGACAATATCCTCGAATAGGAACCATTTGCACTAAACGATGGAAGATTGGAAACAACGTTGACTATAAATTTAAGGTTGAGAATATAAATCTAAAACGAAGTAAAGATAAGAGCCGACGACTATAATTTTTTTTTCTAATTTTTATCGTAACTCTACGAGAATCCACATTGATTTTTTATTTTATTTTTTGAATATCTAGCAATGGATTTTTTTTCTTATAAACGTACCTTACATAATTAAAAAAAAAAAAAAAACCCTTATTCTCTATGTTGGATATTTTATTAAATGATGTGACAACTGAGAATATATTAGAAAAATTGTAACTTTTATTCTCGATCTTGACAATCATGTTGGACAATATCCTCGAATAGGAACCATTTGCACTAAACGATGGAAGATTGGAAACAACATTGACTATAAATTTAAGGTTGAGAATATAAATCTAAAACGAAGTAAAGATAAGAGCCGACGACTAAATTTTTTTTTCTAATTTTTATCGTAACTCTACGAGAATCCACATTGATTTTTATTTTTATTTTTTGAATATCTAGCAATGGATTTTTCTTATAAACGTACCTTACATAATTAAAAAAAAAAAAAACTTAATCACCGGATGTTTTCCAATTTGAACGAAGTTACAAAAACATTTAATACAACTAAGTCTAAATTTTTTAAGATTTTTAGTCATTTTTAATAAAAATTAATTAAATGTATAATTAAAAATTTATGAATCTCATAAAATATATAATTAAAATTAATTATCGAGTTTGAATTAAAATCTTTATAAACTTTTAATTTTCACCGACTAGAATTAAACCTATATGCGCCATAAGAGGAATCAGATACAACGGCTGCACATGCCACCAAACTACACTCAAATTATGAGCTGGGTTGACACTCGATAGAGAATGACGGTGGTCCCGTCCACCCTCCCAATCTCTAAATAAAACAAAAATTATGAAAATTGAGATTACCCTATATTCTTCACTCGAACTGGTATTTACTAGTTATATTCACACCAATTTGTCAATAGTTGAATCACATTTTAATTTTACCTAGGTCTTTAAATTTTATTAATGTACTTAATTCTTTATTGATTTCTCATCTTCAACCTTCCATTAATTTGTAAATTTATTATTGATTATTATATCTATCAAAATATTCTGTTCGTAAATGAGAAAAAAAAAAAAAAAAATTCGTCATACTTTTGCATTTGTGTGTTCTTAAGATATGATGATAAAATAAGTCGTCGTATGCTTTTACCATGGACCTTTTTATAGAAACCGTTATCAGAAATGAAATATACTAATTAATGAATGATTGAAAATAATAATGCATCTTTAAAAAAATTAAGAATATAAATATTATAATGAGCAAAGATTAGAACTTCAATTATAATTAATACGTAGTGCAACTAATAAGAACTGTGGTGAATATAATTGTTACTGATATTCTAATTTTTCAAGGGTAAATTTGCGCTCGTATCATCAATGCTCAATATGTTGTTCCATCAATACATTGATCCCTAACCAGGAAAAGAGCTAATTAGTTCAAACATTTCATTATAACTATAAACTGTGAAGTGAGTCCTAAAGGACGAAAAATGTATAAATCTATGCTAAATCATCAAGTAACTCTTGCATAGTTTATTTTAGAGTAATTGGTACAATACTCTTTATTATTTGCACGCTTTGTGGAATATCTCTAACCTTTTATTTTGGTGTTAACCCCCCACCCCCAATCATACAAACCTGTGGAATATCCACCATCGTCTCTATTTGTTAGTGCAGGCATTACAAACAGTAAAAATGACCAAAATTAATAAAACCTCAAAGGGTATATCAATCTCTTCAAATCCTTATACTCTCTTAAGATTCCGTTCGTTTGAGAAAACAATAGCCCATGTGAATGAAAGAATGCCACGATTCAACAAAAATGAAGAAATTGATACTATATAAGCGGGTAGTAAATGGTGAAATTAGACTTTTTGTTTTGTTGTTATTTGGGTATTGGATGTTAGTGATGTTGTCGTTTCTATTATCGTTTTGCTCTAATGTATTTGATTTTTTTATTCAGAGTTGTATAAAAAAGTGTTTTATTATGTACAGAGGGGTAACTTTTATTATTATTTTTATTATTATTATTATTATTATTATTATTATTATTATTTCGTTGCGTTATTTCTGAATTTTCATGTGTATATCGAGGAAGAAGAACAAAAGATCTATTTGTGAAATATCCATTTGAAATCAATGCTAGAATTGGTTATTAGTTAACACGTTTTGTATATAACAGTTTTATGTCCAAAAGTATGTTGAAATGACGTAAAACGACGAGTTTTTTCTATCGTATTTAATAAATAAATATGTGAAAAAAAAATGTTTTTCCCTCATTTCAAATTATAAAAACAAAATATTTTAATATAAATTATCATAAAGACGAAACATATTAATTAATGAAGGTTGAAATAAGAATTCAACGGAAAAAAATTAAGAAAATAATTGCTACAATGAGTAAAAACTGAGGAATTTAATTGCAATTAAAATGTGATAAATCAAATAAAAATTATGACAACAATATAATCACCAACAGGAAAATGTTTGTTGTACATCATTATTTATAGATCTTTTATATATTGATGATGTAGCAAAAAGAGAGTCGAGGAATTTTATTTTTTTAGTTAGCCGGTGAAATTTTGATTCAATTATATATTTATTGATAAATAAATATGTAAGTTGTGATGTACCTGTACAATTCAAATAAATAATTCCATTTCTTTACTAATATAATAATATTTTTATTTTTGCTCGAAAATTATAATACAGCACACAAATTAAATGGCTGACGATTTGGAGCTTTTCAACGCCTTGCATTTCAAGTGACACCTAACGCACAATATTTATACCCATGCCCCTGGGCTCTCTACCCTCCGCCACCACTCTGCCACCGTCCTCCTCCTCCTCTCTCTTTCTAAAACACACACAGATAATAAATGAACTATATTTTCTAGCACAGAATTATTGCAATAATAGAATCGCTATCTTATACTCCAGCTGCACTGCTAGTAATACTGAGCGGTAAGAGAAATTGTTTACATACACACTTGTGCGTATCTCCCTGTGTGTGTTTGATCTTTCAGTTGCTTTGATTTTTTATTAGATAATGGCGTCACGAGGAGATTGAAAGTTCACTGACTTTTGCTTTCACATTGCTTAGAGTTCTGCTAATTTTTTTGTTTAAATCTATTTTTCAGTATATTTTTCCCGGCTTTGATTGGTAGAGTAAATTTTATTTAATCATTTTTCTTTTTCAATTTTGCCTGAAATTCACAGTTGTGCCTCATTGCTTCAGAGGTCTTGTTAATCAAGTTTTACTTTGGTCAAAAACTACAATAGTTTTTTCTTTATTTCTGTTGATGATCAATACATTTTTCCTTTGATTTCAATTTTTTTTGAAGAGTTTTTTGAGATATTCTATGTAATGCAGTTCTTTTATTCTTAATATACGAATCTAATTTTTCAAAAGATATGACTGAATTTACAATTTGGGTTAATTTATTGCTATATTAGATTTTCTCTGTAGTTTTTGGCGTGTTGAATTTGTCGAAGGTACGAGTATGTATTTCTGTAAGGAGAAAATATTTTGTTCACAAGCGTTTAGGTTCACATACTGAGATTGATGCTTGCTCTGGGTTCCAATTTCATGAATGATGGCCTGATTTGAAGTTTTTATTTATTTTATCCTTGACTATGGGCAGTGTGAATCTAGACCCAATTTTAAGCGATGTATGTAATAAGTATTTCTTTTAGAATCTTATTGTGAATATAAGAATGTCATGTTCATAGTACAGTTTACCATTGTTTTTGGTGACTTGTCCTTTTCTTTATCTCCATCGGCCTATTTTTTTTTATCTCTTGAGTAATTGCACACCTTAAATATCTGAATCATATTTGTAATATAGGATCATTATAGAGAATTTGACAGCAATATCTCAGAAACATCTAACTGGCCTCCAGTTATTTGCACTTAATTAATATTTTGATCCTCTCTTGAACTTCTCGAGTCCAACGTTCTTTTCTTCTCTCTGTCTTGTTTTTATTTTTATTTTTCTCAATTTACACCTTAAAAAGATTTTATTTTCCTCAGTCTGCACTTGATAGTTTCAACTTTTTCCCAGTTTTTCTCTCTTTATTTTTATATGTTTGAATTTTGGCACACCGTAAAAGTGATTATGTGAGTGCATGTCGTAGTCTGGATGCTGAAATAGGGAATATCGGAGTGCCTATTGCTTTGGTGGCCCGATCCTGTGTTTATGGCTGGGTAGATAATCAATTTCCTACTACCTGCATCTTCCACCTGATTGGTAATTTTCATATTTTTAGAATAATGTTTCTATGGTTTTCTAAAAAATCTGAGAACCGCGTTGTAACTCTTCCATATTTTTCTTAACACAAAGAGTAGACTGGCAACATGATGCTTCTAACTTTTTACCGGCTTTGTAATATGAATTCCAATCGAAGCATTCTAAAATAAATGCATAATGTGGATCGCGTTTAGGCCTATTTTGGGTTGGTGTTTTTTAGTATTAGATGCATTTTACATTTCTAGGACATCACCTACCTATTCAATATTACTTTTAAGTTTAGCTGACACTTCTTTACTTTTTTGTTTGGAACAACAGCCTGCAATGGATCGAAAAAGTTGGCCCTGGAAGAAAAAATCTTCATCTATTAAGGCAGTGGCGGAAAATGCTCCTGCTGCTGAGTCAGAATCTTCTACTGCCCTTTCAGATGCAGGGACAACTCAGGCTGACCAGGTTTGTTGGTATCGGTGGAAAGTTCCCGTGTTTGAGAATATATATAACTTACTCTTATCACTCTCTCAAATACATCTCTCTTATGGCTTTTTACATACTTTTTGTGTTTCATTTTCTTACAGGCTAAACAGGATAGCAATAAAAAACCAAAGTATTTTCAAATTTCAATGGAGTCTTATACACATCTAACTGGGTTGGAAGATGAAGTGAAGTCCTACCAAGAGCAAATGAAAACTCTTGAAGAGGAAGTAATGGAGTTGAATGAAAAACTGTCGGCAGCCGATGGGGAAATGACTAATAAAGAAAACCTGGTGAAACAACATTCCAAAGTTGCTGAAGAAGCCGTCTCAGGTTTGACACTGGTCTGACTCTAGTACATTTGCAGAAAGCTAGTCATAGAGTATTGTAACAGACAGTTTTCATTTGCAGAAAGCTAGTCATAGAGTATTGTAACAGACAGTTTTCCTTTCTTTAAGTATAAGATGGATGGGACTTGACTCCTAAAACCTATTTGCACAGGTTGGGAAAAGGCCGAGGCAGAAGCTTTATCTTTGAAAAATAATTTGGAATCTGTCACACTGTTAAAGCTCACAGCAGAAGACCGGGCATCACATTTGGACGGTGCTCTCAAGGAGTGCATGAGGCAGATACGAAGTTTGAAGGAAGAGCATGAAGAAAATTTACGCGAGGTTGTTCTTAATAAAACAAAACAATTTGACAAGATGAAGCTCCATCTTGAAGCAAATATAGCTAATTTGGAGCAAGAATTGCTCAGGTCTGCTGCTGAAAATGCTGCACTTTCAAGGTCTTTGCAAGAGCGCTCTAACATGCTGATCAAGCTAAGTGAAGAAAATTCA
The DNA here is from genome assembly GCA_903798255.1 of Fraxinus quadrangulata. Lineage (NCBI taxonomy): Eukaryota > Viridiplantae > Streptophyta > Magnoliopsida > Lamiales > Oleaceae > Fraxinus > Fraxinus quadrangulata. The sequence continues at coordinate 10,829 of CAIGRB010020916.1, forward strand.
CAAGCTGAGGCAGAGATAGAACTTCTGAAGAGCAATATTGAATCCCGTGACAAGGAAATAAATTCACTCAATTATGAACTTCATATTGCTTCGAAAGAGCTTGAAATTCGTAATGAGGAAAAGAACATGAGTGTGCGGTCTGCAGAAGTAGCTAACAAGCAGCACCAGGAAGGAGTAAAAAAGATTGCTAAACTTGAAGCAGAGTGTCAGAGGTTACGGGGTCTTGTTAGGAAAAAGTTGCCTGGTCCTGCTGCGTTGGCGCAAATGAAACTTGAAGTTGAAACTTTGGGGCGGGATTATGGAGGCTCACGTCTGAGGAGGTCTTCGGTGAAGCCTCCTACTTCACACTTGAGCCAATGTCCTGAATTTTCACTTGATAGTACACGCAATTACCAGAAAGAAAATGAGTTACTTAATGAACATCTATTGGCCATGGAAGAAGAAACAAAGATGTTGAAAGAAGCATTGGCAAAGCGCAATGGTGAACTGCTGGACTCCAGGAGTATGTATGCGGATGCGGCCCATATGTATGCTGATGCGGTTCATAACCTTCAGAATCTAGAAGTACAACTGCATGCCAATGGTAAAAGTCCTCCAAAATCCAGTGCTCATGTCCCTATTGAAGGTTGGTATAGTCAAAATGCAAGTAAACCGTCAAGCTTGACCTCCTTGTATGAAGGTGGAAATGATGATGATGCAAGTGTTGCTGGATCATGCACTACAGTGTTGATGCCTGAGCACTCTCATTTCAAGAAGGAAAAGAATGTTGATAGTACACTCAAGTCTGAAAGTGTGAATCACCTGGACCTTATGGATGATTTTCTGGAGATGGAGAAAATAGCATATTCATCCAATGATTCAAATGTGGCAGCCAGCACGGGTTTGCAATCGAAGGATAATCTTGAATCAGAAACACCAGTTTCTTATAATGAAGCGATAGCACCAATTCCTCATGTGCATGTAGAACCGCTCACCTTTTCAAAGCTTCAATCAAGAATTTCTATGGTTCTTGAGGTGGTGTCCATGGAGAAGGACATGGAAGTGGTTTTGGAGGACATTAAACGTCTTGTACAGGACATGCATGATACTCTGCATCCCAAGTCATCAAATCGTGTTGGTGAGGCAGCACATTGTTCGGACACTACATGTGACCATAAGACTGGTGCTGAGGTGACGGAGGAAGAGAATATATCTTCTTCTGGAGATAGTAAACTCAACACTGAGACTCCGCACATGACCCAAGCAGTAGCCATTTCTCAGATTTACGACTTTGTAATGATTCTTAGTGAAGAGGCTAAGGCCATCCAGGTAACATCTTGTGATGGAGGACTGACTGATCAAATGGCCATGTTCTCTGCCAAATACAATGAGGTTACTAACTGTAGGACAAATCTCTCGGATTTCATTCTTGACCTTTCTCTCGTATTAAGCAAAGCAAGTGAGCTCCACTTCAATGTCCTGGGATATAAAAATTCTGAAGTGGAAAATAGTACTTCTGATTGTATAGACAAGATTGCTTTACCAGAGAATAAGGGTACTTTAGACTCGTCAGCTGAGAGATATTCAAACGGTTGCAACCAATTTTCCGATTCCACATCTGAGCCTGACATTCCACATGATGCGAATCTTGTTCCAACATCTGAATTGACAGCCTCTTCATGGAAATGCTCGTTGGAGGAGTTTGAACAATTGAAATTGGAGAAGGATAATATGGAAATTGACCTGGTTAGATGTACTGAAAACATGGAAAACACCAAGTCGCAGTTACTGGAAACAGAACAGCTTCTTTCAGAAGTTAAGTCACAATTAACAGCATCTCAAAAGTTGAACAGCTTGGCTGAGACACAGCTCAAATGCATGGCAGAGTCTTACAGATCACTTGAAGCACGGGCAGAGGAGTTACAAACTGAAGTGAACCTCCTACAGGGGAAAATAGAAACTCTGGATAATGAGCTGCAAGAGGAGAGAAAAAATCATCAATATGCACTGGCCAGATGCAAAGATCTTCAAGAACACCTGCAAAGGTTAGTAACAATCATATTAAGCTCATGTAGACTCCAGCACTGGCCATAGTTTTTGAAGGTGCTCAACAAGCCTTACTTTCAAAGCCCCAACTATATGATCAAAAAGGATTTTGTTATACCTTGTCAAGATCTAGCAAACATGCAATTAGGTTGTTCATATATACCTGAGAACTGAAGCCTAAAAACTGATAAATCAATATTGTTCTGAATCCAGTTTTCAACTAAATACAAACAAAAAAAGAAACTGGCGATTCCCAAATCTAGCCCTCTGACTTGTTTTGTTCTTTAACTACATATCTAATAAATGTATACAATTTGCATCTTCATTTGGCCTTCTATTATCAACTTTTGGCATGGCCATTTTCTACTCCATTCTTAGTTTGGTGGTGAAATGCTTTCTCATAATGGTAACTACACGGTGAGAGTGCAAAGTTGTATTCTGACAATTCATGAGATCTCTGGTCAATGCAACACTAATTAATCTAAGGATAAAAGTTATTATTTATATTTTTCTACGCTTTCTCATAATGGTAACTACACGGTGTAAGTGCAAAGTTGTATTCTGGCAATTCGTGAAATCTCTGGTCAATGAAACACTAATTAATCTAAGGATAAAAGTTATTATTATTTTTTTCTACCTACTTTTCTTCAAACTGCACACTCTATCTGTATAATGGTATTTCTTGACTTTCAGTAGTTATATATATAGCATGTTTGTGTCAAATGTTTGGGATGGCCACTTCTTATCCTTATCTGCAGTTGGTGAGGCTTAACTTGGGTGATGCCTTGTAGCAGTTGATCAGGTTTTGGCATACTTTAATTTAATTTATCGTGTCTTAAGCTGTTTTAACTGTAATTGGTCCCAGGTCTTTGTAACCATTGTCTAATACGTTATTAAATATTGAGATGACTTCATGATGCAACTCATTTAAATTTTATTTCTAGTCTTTTCACACGCATTTTTGTATTTTTCATATCAGGATTGAGAGTTATTCAGCAGCTGAGAATGATGCCAATACTAACCAGGTGAAACTTTTAAACTATGTTGCATTCTCAGTATTGACTATTCTGCATTCGCCTCGTCTCTACCTTACAAATATATAATAGACATAAATTGCCTTGAAAATTTCAGTTCAGCCTGCATTTTAACACTTGGCTATATTTTAATTCTCTCTCTTTTAAATACATTAATTAAATTTTATTACTATTCTTGCTCTTAATAATGCGAAATTGTATAGAGATAGAAAGCCTAGTTGGTCTAGATATTCGAGAATCACAGTTTGATCCGATTTCTCCATTTTGACAAATTTTCTCCTTCTTAGCTCTTGGTAGAAGTTATTCAAACTCTCATTGCATGACAAGTACCTGGATGCAAGTGTTATTTTCCACGGTGTTTCTTAGCCTTGTAATTGTTCCTGTTTGAACTTTTTAAGTGCAGCTGTTAATTTTGAAGGATCTTTTGACTAACTAGAGCAAGCTTAATAATTATGAGTTTGTATGTCAGCAATGAATTAGGGTTATTAGCATGGTTTAGTCTTATCTTAAATTTCAAAATAGGAACGCGACTTATCTTGGAATTCAAATTGCAGGCTGTGAACCTTAGAAGTTTTTTAGGTTAATTAACTTGCTTTAGTCTTACCTTCTACTTTTGCAATTTTTTGGCCTGTCAATCTTTCGGTGATTCTTTAACCCTGAAGTGGCTATAATGTTTTTCTCTTTTGTTGTTTTTCTGCATATAAAATAAGTGGTAGTTGGTGGTTTAAATCCTTGTGCTCCATTAAGGATGGGTGGTGGAAAATGAGTTGATCCTACAAGTCCTTTTGCCAAGGTTGTGATGGTATCTGCTAAGGCAGGCATATATAAATGGAGAATAAAACTAGTGGAAGTTGGAAATAATAGTGCAATCTTATACACGGAAGAAAAATGGGAGATCCACGGTACCATGTCTTTTTTAGATCATTGTTCAAAGTTGAGAAATTTCTGTATTAAAGAACAAACATGAGTGTACTTCGAGTCAGTAACATCTTCTATAAACTACTAAGAAGAGGAAATAGCTTTTGTTTCATACTTTGATTTTTACAGAAAGAAAAGCCCGTTCTTGGTCTTCTTATATTACATTAATCTCATTATTTGTTTTCATTATCAGTGTTAAGCTTCAGGGAAAAATACTTGCAGAACTGAAGAATTCTTTTCTTTCAGGAGGAGTTGGCGGCTGCAGCAGAGAAGTTAGAAGAGTGTCAAGAGACCATATTTCTTCTTGGCAAGCAGTTGAAAGCTTTACGTCCTCAGAAAGAGGCTACAGATTCACCACGCGGATGGAGGACTCAGAAAGGCGAAGACTTCACTGACGAAGAACCAACTTTAAGCGGCATGAATTTACAGGATATTGATCCAAACGAGGACACTGCCAATTCTATCAATTTGCAGAGAGTAGGATCGAATTCTTCCCTGGATTCATACAATGCCCCATTTAATCCTTCTGATTCTGAAGTCAACAATCTATTGAGATCACCCGTCAGTTCAAATCATCCAAATCACCAGCCTACTCAGTCGGTATCCTCTTCCTTGTCATCTACTCCGGCACCAGAGAAACATTCCCATGGCTTTAGCAGATTTTTTTCCTCCAAAGGGAAAAACGGTCACTAGTACCTGCATTTTATTTCTATATACCAGTTAAAAGAATCAACCTGAAGCAGAAATTGATTGCACTAATGTAAATAATGATCAAGATCCATTCCAATCTGCCATGCACATAATTTTGAGAAGGGATTCCAAAGAAATGATCTGGCTGACATATGAAGGATTAATTTTGCTTCAGAGTGAATCAGCCTGCAGCAATAGATTTGGGAATCTGTTGCCTACTAGGTCTCTAAGCTTGTTCAATCCGTAGTTCTAAACAGGATTGAACACTACAATACACAAGATTTAAGCATATCTTCTTTATGGTATACTGTCCAATCCTCTACAGTTTGTCCTACCAAACGAGCCTTGATTTGTTTTGAGTCAGAATTCATGTTCTCAGAAGGTTCAGTTCACAATTGGCTTAACATTTGGTCCCCTCTAAATTGGTCCGAAGTGATTAGTATAAAATGTAAGATAATTTTTGTGTGACATGATCATTTTTACCTGCGTGAAATTGTAAACGTCTGCTCAGAACTTCAGATGAACACGCAGTGGCTGTATTTTTTCATGTTACATAAAAATTATTATGCTGTAAGTAAGCTATTTTATAAATCATTGATGGATTTTCTTATATCACTGAATCCTGAATCTCTCTTAACTGTTGGTTCTTCAGAATATCCCAAATAGATGGCAATAAACAATATTGAGAATCAAACAATTAGAAATTTAACTCTCTTTAGATCGAAATTTTTAGTCATTGTGGCCATTTGTGCTGACAGAGTTGTGAAGGCATCAATCTCATGAAGATCATATGCTTTCTTGTGTACAACCCTTCCTGCAAATGGAAATAGGGAACTGGTATAAGACAATCTTTCTAGGAGTTCGATTGTTTCATTACAGTCTTGATTGTCACTGACTTATTTGCAGCACTATCGATAATAATCCGACTCGTTGCCGCCTTCGCAAGCAATCCAATGAATGCCTCCCAAACTTCATATAATGTTCTCTTCATGCTATGAAAAAATGGTATATGTCCTGCAGTAACTTGGCTGCTTTGGCTGGTGGATGGTATTTTGTTAGAATTTTCGTGCCAACTCATCCCAAGTTGTGATGCTTTTGGCTGGGAATGACGATAACTAGTCACGTACTGCTCCCTTCTAGTGTGCACGGAAAGTTCTATTTTTACAGTATCGTCTGACACTTCCATCCTAAAACTTCGAAAAATGAGCATGAGCATCTTCGTCGACTTACCCTTTGCAAACGCACAGGTTCCTCATTATCCATATAACATCCTAGTACCTAAGTTGAAAACTCTGCGATCCAAATGCAAGAGGTACAATGCTAGGATGACTGCTAGGTTACACAAGGACCATGAGCTCCCGACAGGACGATTAGCATCATCAATTACCGGCTTGGGCACAATAATAACATCTTGATTAGCTACTCTACATTGTAAAATTGGATTCACTAGATTATAATTATTCTCGTTGTTTTCGTTGATGGATCCATTGTGATTTGATTCTCTCTCTTTTTTTCCTTGCTTTGTGATTGAATGTGCGTTCTGTAAGTGTTATGCCCTAAAT
>CAIGRB010020931.1:16525-34746 GCA_903798255.1 Fraxinus quadrangulata
TTTTTTTTTTTTTTTTTTTTTTTTAAAAAATAAGAACATTATTTGAATTGAATTTCTAAAATGAAAGGAAATACTAGAAAGTAAACTAATTTATATCTTCCATTACACAACTTCTAATTAAATGGTCAATATTCTCATTTGGATTAGCAAAATAATTAGAGACATCCAAATGAGTCACATCAATTGGACCATCATAATCAGAAAAATTTGTCTCCACTTTTTTCTCTTCCCTTGATTGATTTTTGGTAGAGATCCACTAGGTATTTTGTCGTATGACAAGTACATGCCTAATGTCCTTTCATTCCACATCTAAAACAACTTTCTTCATGCTCCTTTTTGGACGTGCTACTTTCATTTGTTTTGTGCCTTTTGAAATTATAGTTTGACTTCATGTGTGGGACCACTTTTCACTATTAGGCTCAAGGGATGATCCAAATGTTAGGTGTAAGTATAACTATTGTCGAGTTGATTATGCTTGTGGTACTAAGAAAAGTGGTACAAGTACTTTGGGTAATCATTTGATAAATAATTATAAAAAGTATCTAGGTAGATTGCAAGATAAGAAGCAAAAAATCTCATCTTTTGATAAAAACGAGGCGTGGGAGCAATTTTATAGCTCTTACATCACACTATTAATTCTAATTGGACACTTTATAAGTGTATTTTGAATTTTTGTGTTGTTCTGAAACATAAGGGAAAAATAATTGGAAAAATAATTGAGACTTGTTTGCGTGATCGGGGGATTGAAAATTTTTTTACAGCCAATGTTGATAATGCAAGCTCCAGTGATACAAATATTTCTTATCTTAGAAGGAAGGTCGTTGGTTTAGATAGAAATGTTTGTATTCTAAAGGGATGATATTTGCACTTGAAGTGTTGTGCACATATTATGAATTTGATTGTTTGTAAGGGTTTGAGAGAAGCACGTGACTCTTTTGTAAATATTCGCAATGCAATCAAATATGTTAAATATTCTCTTGCTAGATATTATAAATTGAAGGAATGTGTGAGGCAAGAGAAGATTGATTGCAAGTCCATCGTGTTTCTGGATGTTCCAACTAGGTGTAATTCTACCTATTAGATGTTGGAAACGGCATTGAAGTTTGAAAAAGCTTTTGATAGGTTAGAAGAATAGGACGCATAGGGGTGGACCTCCTTTAAGTTTAGATTGGGAAAATGGATTTGTGTTTTTCAAGTATCTTAAAAATTTCTTTAATGTGAGTTTGACTTTTAGTGCGTCATTGTGTGTTAGTGCTTGTGTTTATCTTCATGAAATATGTTATCTTTTCATCGAATTGGATGAATGGAGATTAATTGGCAATTTTTTTGTTGGGTGAAATTGCAACTAACATGAAGAAGAAGTTTGACAAGTAATGGGATAAAATGGAAAATGTGAATCAGTTGTTGCTTATAGCTATTATCCTTGATCCAAGATATAAAATGGATTTTGCTGAATATTGTTTTGGTGATCTATACTTGATGGGGAAGTTGCTAATAGCGTGATGAAGTCTTTGAAAACCAATTTGATGAATATTTATGAGTGGTATGTGGATTGTGAAAGTGTTCTTGAAAGTAATTAAGTATCAACTAAAGATTCTTTAAGTTTTTTCCATTCAAATAAAGGTAGTTCTTCTTTGAGTGAGGCTCATTTTTCCAGGTTATGGAAAAAAAGTAATAAAAGATTGTGTCGAGATAAAAAATAATAATGTGGAAAGATACTTATTTGGTGCTCATGAAATCATAGAGAACAAGGACTTTGATGTTCTTGGTTGGTGGAAGGTTAGAAAAAAAAATAAGTATGGTGTATTGTCCAATTTGGCTAGGGATGTGTTGGCAGTTCAAGTTTCAATTGTTGCTTCAAAAAGTCCATTTAATACTGGTGGCATGATCCTTGATCCTTTCCATAGTTCTTAAGTACTAAAATTGTAGATGTCTTGGTATGCACTCAAAATTGGCAGAAATATTCTCCGAACATGGATGGTTTGCGTGGAAGCATTACAACCAACTGGATGAAGGTAATATATAATTTTCAACAATCTTAATATTTTGAGTTATTTCTAATTATTTGTGGTCAACTTTATCACTTTCTTTTTTTGTAGAACTTTTAGAATAAGTGAATTCTAAAACAGCCGAAGATGATCAAGGGCCCAACTTTAAGTGATTCATTTGTTTTACAAGTTTTGAGGTATATTTATTAATCAGTTTCCAATTTCAAAGCTTCTTTGATGCTTCAATTTTGCACAGTTGACACTTTAATACTTAACATTGCAGATTCCACCCTCCCCCAGTTTCATTTCCGCCAATAGCTTTCATTTCTCCACATTTGACACTTCTTCAATGCTTCACATTAACTATTGTAGAATTTGGATGCAATTTCAATTTCTCTGGATGACTGTAATATTTGTTTCTCTTTTGGTCTTTTGTGGAAGCCAGCAATTCAAAGTTTCTGACAATGGATGAAGGTAATAAATATAATTTTCAACAATCTTATTATTTTGAGTTATGTCTAATTATTTGTGGTCAACTTTTTCACTTTCTTTTTTTATAGAATTTTTAGAATCAGTGAATTCTAAAACAACTAAAGATGATCAAGGGCCCAACTTTAAGTGATTCATTTGTTGGAGAATTTTCAAAAATGGCCAATTATATGCTTTTCAATTGAAAAATGTCTAATTTTGATAACTCTTGCAAAAATGGCCAAATTTGGTATCAAAATTTCTTTTATACCCTTAATGAAAAATGAAACAAATTTTTTTTCTTTTCAATTTGTTACAAATTTCTAGAGAAGAAGTAGCTTTCATGGGATGTTACAATAGTACAAGGTAATACCTAAGGGCTAAATGTCATTTCATTATCTATTAGGTAATAACCAAAGATTTTTTTGGATAGAAATGAAGATGAAGAAATAGAAAAATCATTAACTCACAAAAAAAATTTACATACTTCGACTTCAAAGAAAATCATGTAATTTCGTATCGGGAAATTTATTCTCATCCACAATTCTCTATAGAAGATAAATTTTCTTCGAAATCTTATTTTGTTGATAAGTTATATTTAATAATTGTTGTGATATACATGATGTAAATAAATGATTAGATTTATCAAATAATTATTAGATATTTGTTGTAAGATTATTGGATCATTTTTAAATCAAATACATATTTATTGTTTTGTTTTTTTCTAGCATGGTGTCATAACCCACTTAAATAACTTTAATAAATGAATTTGCAATGTCATGTATTGACAATGCCATTAATGGTGGAATAAGTTTCTCACAAAAATGGTTGTTGATGACTACACATCAACTCCTACTCTATGTAATTACAATTGTTTGACATCATAGACATTGTGCTTGTCATGTGAATAGTAAATTTGTATTTATTACCAACATTCATTGGTTGAAGTCACACAATACCATACTATACTCATCATGAGAACTTTTTGTTAGTGACGACGGATTTATAACACACCTTTGAATGAAATCTTATTGAGTAACTTCTCTGTCTAATTGGTTCGACTTAGTCCTTGACATTTCCTCATGTTCTCATCATTTCAAAAGTTGTTATTGACATTTAGACCTTGTTAATTAAAACACTTGACAGCTCATGTATCTAGAACGAGATTTCATTCCGTTTTCATCAGTTCTATACATTTCTAACATTTCTCGACATTTGAAATGTTGTTCTCGACATTAAATACAGTTATGCTCAACAACTGATATTTCAATTGTCAAGAACGACAATCCGTAAATTGTACACAACATAAGACTTGATCAACATGCAAGTACTGAAACAAAATACCATTGTCTCCATTTCAATTTTACATTGACACTAAGAACAATACCTTTAACCAAAAAATCTGCCTAATGATGGTACACAAAACGACGTTGCAAAAGGTTTTTTTCAAAACATACGATGCTATGCTCCAGATCGTTATAAACTAACTATGCATCCCTCTTACCATTTCTATGAGCGGATCATGTGAAAGGAGTCTACGTGTTAGCATTTGGCATCTTGACCCTGAGGGATCGAGGTCGAGATGGTGGTGGAGCATTGACTGTAGGAGGATCTGCTATGGTGGCAACCACATCTGAGGACTTTCTAGACAAATCACATAAGTATTCACCATTTCATGAACTAATTGCGTAGATATTTTGAGCTCCGGCAACTTCGCAACATGTCCTATACATCTTTCCTCGAACATAGTCTTTTGTTGTTCATCGAATTTGTTGAGGACAACTGTTACATACTTGATGTTGCTAACCTGTGAAATTTGGGTTGGAAAAACGAAGAATAAAACAAGATGAGGTAACAAAAATGATTTTTAAAAAAGATCGTTCATTTGTTACCTTTTAACTCCAAATTCAAACAAATTTTCAGCAAAATCGATAAATACTCCAACAATTGAATCCATTCCAAGGGTTATACTATAATCATCCAACAATAATTAAAAAAAAAGACACAATTATGATTTGCGAAAAAAATGATAACTGGATTCAGTGGAAGGGGAAAATAAATGTATTTCTATAGATGTTGGGTTGTAGTTTTGGATTTTGCTTTGAATTCTGCCCATAGGAAATCAGTTGTGTACCTGCACTGTAGAAGAAATTCTTGTAAAAGAGGCTAGCTTTTTCCCTCAAGACTTGCTGCTACTGACTGACAAACTTTTGTAGCTATTTCTTCAACGTGTTTAAGCAACAAAAGGATATGACTTAGATGTATTAGTGAATTCCAACAAGTCTTACTAACTCAAGCTACAAAAACTTGTAGACAAATTAAAACAATACTAATCAACTATCGTTGGTCGAATTTTGGTCAACCACCAAAAGTACTCCATCTTAAATGTTAAGCAACATTTTATAGCCTTAAATTCCATTGCAGGAACAGTGATTTTACACAAATATATGAAAATATGGTACATATAACAATTACCAATAGAATTAATCTACTAAAACAAGCATAACAACATAACGGGTAGAATTAACTACTTCAAGGAAGAGAAATGCAAATTTTACGCTTACACAATTATTAATTTCGTAAATATTGCAGAAAGAGTTACTGCAAACCTCTGTAGCACGGACACTTCAATTAGAGTAGCGTGTCCGTGTAGGACACGAGTCGATACCGACACTTCTCGGACACTCTACCGTAATCATTTTTCTTTTTATATTAGAAATATTATATATTGTTAATTCAAAATTATTAACAAGTAATAAATATGTACTCATGTTTAAAAGATTGCAACAAGGAAAATTAATAACAAGTATAAAACTAAATTTATACTATATAAATAAAGAATTTTTAAGAATTTAATCAACGTATCGATGGCNACTATATAAATAAAGAATTTTTAAGAATTTAATCAACGTATCGATGGCGTGTCGTGTCTGTACTTTTTTTAAAAAATCGTGTGTCTGCGTATTCGACACGTATCGTGTCGGACACACGTGTCCGTATCGGTGCAGCATAGCTGCAAACAATTTGCAAGCGACTGTAAACACTGAGAAGTGATGAAACGCAAAACATAGGTAACCTACTTAAATAAGTTTTTCTATGTGAATCCATTATGACAACTTATGTTTTCTCTCAAAAAGAGTGTATGCTCAATCATATTGCATCATCTCTTCAATGACTACAAAGAGAAATTCACTAAACTTCAAAATGCTCCAAAGAATTCAGTTGACATTTTAAATAACAATCCAATAAGTAAAAATACACTTAAAGCATCCCCCTCTAGCTTGTTGTTATTTCTTCTTGTGATCAATAAGAGCCAGCAATTTTATTTATTCAATATATACTCATGACTTAGTTCTATATGCCAGAGAGTAGTTAAGACTCTCAAGCCTTGATACTTCTCTCATTTCTAGAACTACGAAGATTTTAAATGACCCAAAGATTTTAAATGACCCAAGGTACCACAAAAGATAGTACAATTATATGACATAAACCATATGAAAAAAATTTCTTAAGCCACTACATGTTCACATGTCTATAACGGGCTGTCAGCGATGTAAATGCATTTTTTCCTCATTTGCCCTTGCACAATTCCTTTCCTCTCCTAAAATCAAGCAACACTTTTCTCTCATCTCTCCACACAAATAATCCCCAATTCCATACTCTCCTCTTCCACTACATTTACTCCATTTTCCCTTAAGTTCTACTAGAGAAAACCCTTCAAACCCTTAAATTTTAGAAATTTAGTGCAATCAACTGATCCCACGAGACCTATGTAAATCCGTCCATGGAAGGAAAATGTACAATTACTTAACAAAAAAAGTACAATGTTAAGGAGGATTGAGTGAGAATCTAACCAAGAGAGAAGATATACAGAGACAACTTAGGCAGAAATCGACGGAGCATCAGGTAAAACGCGACAATAAACTTGCGATTGACGATCGACGACGACAATGTCAACAGTTGGAGCAGTACCGACCGAAGACGAGAGAAATAGGGTTGGAAAGAATGGGTGAATTTACAGAAGTGGTCGAGTTTGAAGAGTTTTCAATTTTTTTAATAAAATGGGGGTGGGTTGGGTGAGTTTTGAAGGGTAAATGAAGTGAACTGATCCAACCCATTTCAAAAGCCCATAATCGGAACCCAACTAAAAAATATGAAAAAACAAAAAAGAAACCCAATGATTTGGGCCCATTTTCATGGGTAATCTCATAACCCGAACTGACTCAATTGGATCATAACTAGAAAAAATTAACTGACCCAATCCTAGGGAGAAATTAGCATTTAATGCATGAATTAACATTTGTACTTTTTCAAATGAGTAGTATATGTTATGTGTCAAGTTCCTATTTGTCAATACAATTTTTAATTATGATTAAAAGTTTGTCTCCATGGTGGAATTTTAAATTGTTATTAAGGGCATTTTAATCTAAATTTTAGCAAAATGGACATAGAATCAATTTGGGACATTTTTGCGAATGTCCATGTGAAAGTGGACATTTTTTGTAATTTCCTCTGCATTTGTTTTACAAGTTTTGAGGTATATTTATTAATCAGTTTCCAATTTCAAAGCTTATTTGATGCTTCAATTTTGCACAGTTAACAACACTTCAATGCTTCACATTGCAGGTTCCACCCTCCCCCAGTTCATTTCCGCCAATAGCTTTTATTTCTCCACATTTGATACTTCTTTAATGCTTCACATTAACTAATGTAGAATTTGGATGCAATTTAAATTTCTCTGGATGACTAATATTTGCTATTCTTTTGGTCTTCTGTGGTGCCAGCAATTCAAAGTTGGATTAAACCATTTGTACATTGATTTTGTACATGATGGTTGACGTGACGTTGCAAATTCAAAAATGAATGGGCGGGAAACTGTTTTTTATTTTCAAACTGGTCAATCATGCTGCGACACATGAAACAATGTAAAATTTCATGTCAAAGACCATGTACTTGTAGCATGGTTGTTCAAAGTTTCTGACAACAGTAAACTTTGCCAACAATTTCTCTATGGTTGGAACGTATTTAATTATGTGTGTAATATCTATTATTGGAATGTAAACTCTTAATACTGTGACTGATTACAGGCTACAGCATATCTATAGATCTAATATTTGTTTATGAAGTGTGGGTTTCTGAAATGTTTCGTGAAATTACATCCCATCTCTAAGGATTAATCTGTTCTTTTGTTCTGCAGCTGACCATTTTTTTGTGTTCTTGAATCAGTTTCATTTTTATTTTTATTTTTACTCACGAAGGCTTTGTGACTATAGGCCCATTGATGTATCTGTCATCATAATGCTTTGTCGGAGTCCCAATAAATTCTGCCAACAAATTCAAATAACGTATTTAAATTCCCTATTATGGACCATCGTGAACAAATGTATAAACAATGAACTACAAACCAACCGACCCGACCAAACTTGATTGGGGTGGGGTGGGGTGGGTTGGGTTGGGTTTGGTTTAAATACGTAATAGGATTGGATTGGGTTGTGTTTGGATTGAATAAAAACTTGACCCAACCAACGCCCACCCATAACCAAGATTTTAAAAAGGAACATTTGAAACAATAATAACATTGGTCCAACGATCAAAATTTTCATGGCTCACACTATAATATATTTCAATTTTTATGAAAAACGAAAGTGAAATATTCCCTTTGCCCGGCCATATTTGTTTCCGTTTGGATCGTGTTCCATAACCTAATAACCCGTCTTATAACTCCATTAATTGGTAACTAATTTGTTTACACATAAAAGTGTTAATTATATAATTCTTTCTAAGTAATAGACATATATTTAAATAAACACTACAACATCTTTTTTAAAAGAAAAATAAGAATTACATTTAAAGGGGTGCCTACTTGGGAGCCTTGGGGTACATGGAATTTTCTAAAGTACCAATTTTGAGAACTTACGAGGAATTTGATTTTGGATGACTTTTAGTAACGATTTTCAAAATAGTCCAACTCATATTTGAGAGTTTATTATTTAGCGATTCTGAATTTTATTTAAAAAGAATAAATTACATATATGTTTCTTAGCAAAATTTTAGCCCCTGTTTGGTACGCATTAAAACTTTCATTCTAATTCTTCTACTCATTTTCAACCACACATTCTTTAATAAAAATAATATTTTTCATCACATCAATAACTTTTCCTTCTTTTTCAACCACATTCTCCATCAATCTAGTATTCCAGAATACATTCTTTCAAAATAATGTAACTCAAATACACAAAATATTGCAGCATCTTATTTCCAATTTCGATGTGTTTAATAAAGTTGGTGAAATTTGTGATTAAAAAATTAATTATTAACTTTGATTTATGGACCAACAATGTTCAGTACTGGATTATTCTCTCAATTGAAGCTAATAAGCCAGTCACGTGCTGTCATTATTAAATTGTTAATGTTATGGTGGGTCTAACTTTGACTTTAGGTTTTCGGGCTTCATTGGTGGGTTTATTGCTGAAGTTAGGATTTTGCCGAATTGTCGGATGAATTTTATCAGAAACAGCGACGTAATTCTATGCGAAAGTAGATGATTTAATAGAAAAAATTTTAAATAGTTCAATGATAGAATATCATGTGATATTATAACAAGAATTATATTAATGATTATGACGCTGTAGCATCATCGATGAAATTAATGAGTTGACGACACAATTGGGATCGATATTGGGTAGCTACAGAAACAGAATGTTGTGTCAAAGGGCTTTTGGAAGTTTATGAAGGGTTCGATTTTGAGTAATTTTTATTAACGGTTTTAGAATAATTCAATCCATGCTCAAGAGTATATCATCTAACGGTTGCAAAAGATTTTTAATAGAAAAAAATTATATATATGTCTCCGTAGTGAAAATTTCAATTTATTTTCTTGTATGGAAATTTTACCAAAAAGTAATATTTCACCTATAAGTATTTTTACTTTCAACTTAAAAAAGTAAAATATTTACTTATAATTAAATTTTAAATTAAGTAATTTTTACTTATAAGTAGATTTTATAGCTATTGTTGACGGTAAAATTATGATCAACAAATTTCTCTAACTATCTGATTTTAATGCTCAAATTGAAGCAATAGAGGAAATCACTACAACAGAAGTACCTTTTTTATGGCATTCATTTACGGCGTGAACTCATGGCATGTTGTAAAATGTCTTTTTTTACGGCGTGCCATAAATGTGTGCCATAATAATCTAATTATTTAAAGTATTTACGGTATACATTTAGGGCACGTCGTAAATGATTTATTTTTATGGCATAATTCTCAAACATGCCTTAAATGATTTATTTTTTATTTCGTTTTTAAAAAAAAATAACTTCTACAGCGTGCTTATTATATGCCGTAATAAGTGCATGCCGTAAAATATTATCCAGATTGTGAGAGGGATTTTTTTTTCTTGCGTAACGAGATTTTCCTTCCTCTTCCTTCTTTATTTTTTTATCCTTCCACATTTTTTTTCTTTTCCTTTTTCTTCTTTCCTTCCCAAGACTGCCACGCTTTCTTCCTGGAGTCCTCTTTCTTCTTCCTTTCTATTAATATTTCTTCTCTCTATGCCTACATCTTCAATTGGTTTCCAGATTTCATCGGAGGTGGCATCTTCATCAATCACCCGTTTATTACAATCTAATTAGTCGACCCAAACCCTTTTCCCTTTCCCCTTTACAAGATCATTAAAATTTACCTAAATAAATCTTATGATTTTTTCGAAATCATATTACATATTGTCAATCTTTTGATTTTGGTACAAGATAATCTTGGAGCAGGCTTTGAAGGTGGGCACTGTAGATTTTTTTTAACATATAATTTAAAATTTTATGTTTTTTAAAAAAAAATTATGGGTTCTTTGGCTATAATTCAACAGTTTTGAGTTATCCATCACAAGACTTGACCTTTTTTTTGTAATAGTATGATCGATAAAAAAATTCTTGTTTCAAATGACTTATTATCCTCTGTAGCCCTTTGTTTATTCCCTTGCATGTTATATTTTCAAGCTAATTGAAGTTTGGCTAATAGGGCTAGTGTTTTACAATATGTTATGAACCTAGATATGTTGCCGGTTGGTAAATTGGTAAGGAGCAATTTGAGCATTCAAAGAGAGAATTTCTCACTTGGCTTCATAGAATGAAGTTGCCAACTTCCCTCCTACTCATTGATAATGTTGATATATTACTTGTTTGATAAGACAAATTGTAGAGTACTCTACGACATTAAGATAAAAAAGTTAAAGTTTTTGTATATTATAATGTCTTATCATGCCTGCCCGTTCGTTACTGTTTTGTTCAATTTGTATTGCATGCCAAATATGCAATTAGGGAATGTTAATCTTAAGCTACAATTATTCTCTTTCTCAAAGAAATTAGGCAATTGGCATTAGGATGAAAGCTTATGGGTATTATTAATACTATACAGGATAATGTTTTTTTCCCTTAGTGAACTAAACATTGAACTAGGTTGACACCTCAAAATTTGAGCAACTTTTTGATATCAGAACTCTGCATATTGATTTTCAATGACATTCTTTGAATTTAAGCATGGAGATACGAGAAAAAGTGATAGTTCTTATGAATTGTTGAAGGATAAAAGACAAATGTGTAAATAAACCTCAGATGTCATCAATTTTAAAATTTTAGAACTGTAATCTTTCAAGGTAGAATTCTTGTTCCCTTGCTGCAATTGTTAACCAAGTTCTCTTCTAATTTCTCAACAAATTGCAGTAGTGTTGAAGGAGTTTGTGACTGTTTCAATTTCGCCTATTTTAATTGAGGTTTGAATTATTATTTTTTTAATTTTAGTTTGTGTGAAACTTTATTATTAAAATGACTTACGGACCTGATTTCTATGATGTTTTAATATAATCTCTTTTTATTTCATTTTTACTGTGTTATAAATAGATTAAATCTTAATAATGTTGGTATATTATCATGAATAAAGACTGGGCACACTTATTAAGGTTATCTTGTCTTCTTAAATTTAGAATATTTTAAAATATATCCATAAATATTTTTTAGATGATTTATTTAGCATTTTTATAGAGTTTCATCGCACAAGAAAATTTGTAAATATGGTGCAAACCAATGCGGGAAATCCAGAAAAATGTCATACGCCCTTTCAAATGTTGCAAAAGCCTATTACACCAACATTTTGATATAATGTATGGGCATTTGATTATTAATGTGATGGATCCCACGTATTACCTGGGTGTTTCATGGGGAAAAATCAAATGCAGCATCATTGCCTCCTCAAGATGTAAAAAATTTAGAGACATAAGATGTATAGAGATGCAATTTTTAAGGATGACAATATTGTATAACCCGATAATGAAGACGGAGAGAAAGACTTTTCAAATTTATATGAGAGCGTCAAAATTCCTTTATATCTTGATTGCATAAAGTACACAAGGATATATGTAATCGTTGTCTTATACAAGCTTAAAGCTATACATGGTAAAACTGACAACGATTTCAATGAACTTCGTGATATTATCCGAGATATGCTACCACATGGGAACACCCTTCCTAATTCTTGCAATTCAATGAAAAGGTTAACGACGTTGCTATTCGGCGTACGTTGCACGCCATAAAAGATAAACCATTTTTTACGGCATTACTTTATACGACGTTTTGCTATAACCGTAAAGAGTTTTTATGACATGCAATGACTGCCGTAAAAAAATAAAATTTGTTGTATTGAATGACTATTTAGGAGGAAGACATTTAAATTTTTACAGGATTTTTCTCCTTTTAAGTGAGTATTTATAAAAAATTTCATAACTTTGAGCACAATTAGGTCTTTATGGAGAATAATAGATGATGTTCTTTCGTTGGTTGGCTTGTAATTAATTCTGTTACACATCCACACTTTATCCATTATCTTGCGTGTCTAGTGTGCATTGGTTTGGAAGTCATGCTTTATTCATTATCTTAAGCGTGTTCTAGTAATAGTCTTTTACCAACTTGGAAGGGGGTGGTTCACATTTCTCTTCTATGAGCCTTCTATATTTTTGACACCCTTGCATACTTTTAAACTTCACCTAAAGGGCACAAGCTTGTAAGATAAATTTCTTGATTCAACAAATAGTCCACTATGTTTGAGTATAATTATTCATATTTGGGCTGTAAACTTGAAATTTTGTTTCCCCTTTTTAATAATTAATGCCTTAGTTAGGTGGAACGTTTTTAATCTTTAATGGTGATTCACGCATAATTAGGGAATTTTTTTTTATTTGCTCCATTTAATGCTCGTTTCATTTAAGCTCGTTTATGACCATTTCTTGTCTGTCTTTTTGTATTGGACGGTTGAGATTGCTTGGTTTTTCTGTGGCCGATAGCAAGTCTGTTGAGATTCAATGGTTGGGATGTGTTCTTGAACACCATATATACTACATGCTATCAACTTCTTAATTTTTTTTACTACAAGAAATGTGTGTTGATATTTCCCTTCTTGTTGATTTTGTGGAGGGATATTTTCTCTCCAAGAATCATTATGAAAATTGTTAATGATTTTTCATCACTGTTATTGATTCCAATATATTTTCTTGACAAATTCCTCTTCGTCCTTATGTTAGCATCTCATTTTACTGAACAAGATTTTGGGATTAACCTAATCTTTATTTTATAATGCTACGATCGAACATTTGTGACTCTGATGTTGGTGCATATGATTCAAGAGCTGACTGAGAATGATTCAGAAACTGGAAAATTTGTCATGTGTATTTTCACATATGTGCATTTGAGGGAGATCACTATGGTGGAAAGGTGATGGATCTGACTGGCTACCACACCATGAGCTATTAAGCAATCACGTTTCATTTCGCCAAACTTGATTCCTCCAAAGTTGATAAAAAATATTAGAACCAAACATGTGAAATTAACATAAGAACAAGCAGAAGGTCATTTTTATTGTCTCTAAATGATTATTAAGGATAATCAATACTAAATCCTAAGTTTAAACAATCACAAACATTCTAATCAAATCAGTAAACTAAATAACATAAAATATGATGATGGGGGAAAACTCCATGAAGAACTCTTCACAATGATAAAAAACCTCGAGGCAAACTTTGCAAAAAAAAAAAATCAGCGAGAAAAGTTAACGTACAATTAGTCCAGACATTGCTAAACTTTAACTAATTTTCATCACCCACTGGTAAATCACCAAATAATCTCTTTGATTGTGTGACCCACACTTTTTAGAACTCTCACTTTTCTCTCCATTAGGTCATCAAGAACGAACTTGTTCCGAAGTGTTGTAACTCCAAGTGCGTATTCTCCCAAATTTCAAAATTCTGAAGGATTATAGGTGAAGGTAGAGTTTTTGGTGTTTGATCTAATGATCTTTCTATGTTTTTGGTTCGTACTTCTCTTGTGCGAGCCTTCTATGTTTCTGCTAGCCTTGCATACTTTTAAACTTCTCCTAAAGGGCACGAGCTTACACAATAAATTTATTGATTCAACAGTTATAATTGTACTTATAAATCATTTTTACTCATAAGTAGTTTCTATTTTATAAGTAAATTTTTATCTTCGTAATATTTTTTGCTTTTTATTACCAATTGTTTAAATAAAAGTGAATTTTTATCTTATCAATAATTTTGTCTTATAAATACATTTTTTAGTTATTGTACTTTTATTTAAAAAATAGATTTGAATAAAATGTGTTTGTTTGAACTAATTATTTTATAGACGATAAAATTAGAAGAAATTTTGAAAAGTATCCCAATATTATTTATTTGTTGGATTGAGAAATACGCTCAATACTCAAAATTAACAGTGTTCTAAAAAGTGTCCCTAGACAGCATGAGGTGTGGGAAAAATGATTTACCTTAGCAGTGAGCGTGAATTAAGGGGTCAATTACTAAGTCGACCATTAATGCGCGCCTAGGCACTCACTTTATTAATTTTTTAAAAAAAATTATATGACTAGTTTTAAATTTTTAAATGAATTTATTGTACAAAAGTCAAAAATAAATTTATTCGATAAATATTTAGTTAAAATTTAAGTTACGGTGTTATTTATATTATATAATTATAATTTTGAAATTTATCGTTTTGTTTGAAATTTCGAAGGTGTATATATGAAGTTTCTGTAAATCTATGAAGTAGAATTTGTCTAGTTAAAATTATAAAAAACTGTCTAATTTTTGTATTTCGAAAACTTAAAAATTGTATAATTGATTAATTGTAGGAATTATTAAGAAAATATAGCATGTTATAATTTTAGATGTTTGATATGCATTATTTTAATTATTAAATGATTTTTAGAATGATTATGTATTTAAAATAATAATAATAATAAGTAACGTCTTTTTACGTCCATGCCTTGCATAGGCTTGTAATGCTTGACGGAGTCTATTCATGTTTACGCTTTTTTAAACACTGAAAAATTAGTGCTCTAAAAGTTAATAAGTCATTGTTTGATGGTTATTATTGTGTAAAAATAATATTTTGAAGAGTAATTTTTTGAAGAATGTGTTGTTAAAATATGTGGAAAATTTTTTGTTTACTGGCAAAATATTTTATTTTGTAAATGTGTAATTAAAAATGAGTATGAAAAATAAATTATTTTGTTTTAAAGGGAGTTAAACATGGGCTAAGTATCGATTTCTTCAATCTCATGAACTGTGCAACAAAAAAAAAATGCTTGGAGTACAACGTAGTATACGCCAAATTTTACACTGTATCACGTATCAAACTAACATTTAACAATTTAAGGAAAAAAAATAGTTTTTTCGCCAATCAAATCTTGCTACTAAAATGATGTCAAGCATTATATATAAATATGCAAGGGACTTTATCCACAAAAGAAGGGTTAAAATCGGAGAAAACTCCCAAGTAGGCCGTGATACGGTATATATACCTACCTTATCGTGAAGGTGCGGGCATCGTCATCGATTTGATCCTATAAATTAATTACTCAGCTGAATGGCACGTACTCGCATACGTGTCGTATCGCTTAACGCGTGTCAGTTTCAAACTCTCCATTAAATACCGTGCAAGACTACCCCTATCACTCCATCGACATTCTCATAAACTTCTAAATCTTCCATTACTCGAGCAAAATCTTAGTTCAGTTTAGCCCAAATAAAAAAATGGCGTCTCGTGATAAAGACTGCAGAGCTGGTGAAGCAAAGGGTCACGCTCAGGTATACTTACAAACGTTTCTGCATCTCATGAAGAATTTCTTCTCTCTTAAAAAGATTTTTTAGAAGAGCTTTTCAGACTTTTATATGTTTTGTATTTATTTCACCATTATTCAATATGGGATGTATTCGTAGGAGAAAACTGGGCAAGCTGTGGATACGACGAAGGACAAGGCACAGGGGGCCAAAGACACAGCTTCAGATATGGCCCACTCCGCCCGGGATCGAACTCAACAAAACAAGGACCAAACTGGCAGCTATCTTTCAGAGAAAGCTGATGCCGCGAAGCAGAAGGCGTCTGAAACGTCCCAGGCGACGAAGGAGAAGGCGTCTGAAACTTCCCAGGAGACAAAGGAGAAGGCGTCTCAAACCACTCAAGCCGCGAAGGAGAAGGCGTCGCAAATGGCAGAATCTGGGAAGGAAACTGCTCAAGCAGGCAAGGAGAATACTGGGGGAATTATGCAGAAGACTGGGGAACAAATTAAGAGTGTGGCGGAAGGAGCTGCTGAGGCTGTGAAGCACACTTTTGGCATGGGGGAAACTGGGGAGGAGCCATGTAATAAGAAGGATTATTAGCTAGTTTTTGTGTTAATTTCTGGGCATGTTTTTGAGGCTCGTAGTCCATACATGTAATAATAATGTCTCAACTCTGTTATAAATATGACCAGATTTTTAATTACATTACTCTTGCAGTTGAGTTTGCGCTGAAATCTTCGGGTGATTACTCTCATGTTTGGTTTGGGTTAAATTTAGGTTCTTAATAAATTTTGAGTAAAGTTGAAGAAATAAGGGTTGGTAAAGTTCTGAAAATTGGTGAAATGAAATGAAATGAAATGTGTGGTTGAAATGGAAAAAATAGAAAATAAAAGGAGTTTTAAGAAATTGGGTCAAACATGGGTGATTATGATCTCATTACAATTTTTTTTTTCCAAACTTGCATACCTCTAATCCATTTATTTTAAATTATTGTTAAATTAAGTTATTTAAATATAAAAGAAAATACTGAATCTATAAATAAAGTAGAGGAGTTTTGTGGGGTTTTATTATTTATTTATTTTTTTGAAGAGAATTGAGGGCAAACCGACATCATATAATTAGATTTTATATTACATTGAACAAGTCCCTTTATTTAAGGAATAATGTTACTTTACTTTGACAAATAGAGTGACATAATAGAGGTTTTGACAATATTTGATTTGATGAAAAGATTGACTGATTTTAAATAGTTCAATAATATATTGTCATGTTATATTATGTCAATGATTATGTTAACTATTATCTTTATGTAACATGATTGTTATTTAAAAGAAAATGGAACAAACTTCTAACAAACTATACTTATATTAAATTAGCAAAACTAATTTAATATATAATCTAATCAAATATATTTTAAATCTTATTATAAAATCCTAATTAAAATATATCTTTATTTTAATCTCTTTGATTTGCATCATTTATCCCAGAGATTTCAACTCCAACGAGTTAGACTATAATTTCATTCTCCAAGGAGGTCGTTATTTTTGTCTTGACTAATTGTTTGTATTGAATCTTGGACAACATAATCTTGCTGAACTCATACTAATGAGGGCGATTTCTTAAGAACCAAATATCTAAATTGATCATGTGACATCAATTGAATATGCAAATTATCTCCAAGAATATGATTTGACCAAGGGGAATGATCTCATTCTGACCCAATATCGATAAGGAACTCCAAAAAGCAAGAATTTATGCAAATCATCCATAAAATCTTTAATTGATTGTGCATAAAGAGTAGCACAAGTATCTAGCACTACGGACTGAACACTAGAAAAAATGATTGCAACAACAAAGGCTTAAATGGGCACCAATTAGAAAACAATTTTTTTACATGAAAATATAACTTTCATTCAAGTGTGGTCAATCAAATTAATTATCTTTATATGGATATTCCAAAAAAAAAAAAAATTAGAAAACAATTTTTTTTAACATTAAAAATATAACTTTTATTCAAGTGTACTGGCCAGTCAAATTAATTATCTTTATATGAATATTCCAAAAAAAAAATTCTTAACATGCTTATGAAGTCGAGTTAAGGAGAGCACAATAAAGCATAATAATTACCATTAAAGTCTCCTAACCTATATTACACATTGAAAACAAGCTGAAAATTTTTATTATTTAAAATAATATGTCTTTTATAACTTGATATAAATTTAGGAATATGGATGACAATAGTACGAGCTAATGTCATATGAATGTAATTAGTAGGCAACATCCTAATATCACTAGAAAATGTGTGCAATCGAATAATGGCCTTTGAAAATAATGTGACAACCCAAGAATCATCATGCAATTAAGGTCATACTAAAACTAAGTTAACATGAAAGTCATGCAAAAGAATATTCGATCCATTTTTTGGCACAAGGTCGATGACACGTGGAATATTTAACTTTTGTGGTAATGCTATAGGTAATCCCTCAATTGTGTTAGTGTTATGTGTATTGATTATATGTGTGCTCACGATATGGGACATAAAGTTTTATTTAGAAATCTCATCATTTGGGAAAAGGAAATAAATGCCTTCAACACGGGGTGCCAAGTGGATCAAGGTTTTGAAAAGGTGAGTTTTCGTTGAGTGC
>CAIGRB010020985.1:0-12731 GCA_903798255.1 Fraxinus quadrangulata
TCTCTGTGTGGATCTCCATTGGAGGCTGGACATTTGGACATCTTGGATTGCAGATCGTGATCGTTGTAATTCTAGAATAAGTAAAGAAGTTTGCAGAAATCATCAAAAGTATTATTTTTATCACAGTTTCTATCTAAACACAATGTAGATCCTTGTATGGGAATTGAAATTGCTTATTTTCCGCTGCGCATGTTTAAGTAAATTCCCAACAAGATCATCCGAAGAAGCCAAACTTCCCAAGAATTTTTCAGATAAGACGTCCAAGAAAAGACTAATCGTGTCATGGTGTCCACAATTAGAAGTTTTGGCACACGAGGCAACAGGGTGTTTCATCACACATTGTGGTTGGAATTCCACATTGGAGGCATTGAGTTTGGGAGTTCCTATGGAGGCATTGGCAATGCCTCAATGGACTGACCAAAGCACAAATGATAAGTTTGTTAAGGATGTTTGGAAAATGGGAATCAAGGCTAGGCAAGACACGAAAGGTATAGTCGAACAAACAGAGATTGTTCGTTGCATAAAGAATGCCATGGAGGACAGAGGCAAAGAGATCAGAAAGAACGCGAAAAAATGGAAAGAAATTGCAAGGGAGGCAGTTGCTGAGGGAAGAAGTTCAGATAAAAACATTCAAGAATTTGTTTCTTCAATTATTAATCCTACCACAGAATTTATTTCTTTGAGCATTACAGCACTTCCATTTCATTTTGGTGATTTAAGTCAAATAAGTCAGGTTTAAGTTACATATTTTGTCCAATATTTTACTTATTTTAAACTGTAACTATAAATTCGAATATTGTCGTGTCATGCCCACACCTAAAACCAGGGTGCAAATTCTCACTGATCAAAACTGCATCTGTTTCCTGATAAATAATGAAAATCACCAAGAATAACTGACAACCCCATCAATGATTTTCATCGTAAAGAGTCAAATTTTGCGGTGGAATTTGGTGGGTTTAGGGGTGGAATGGAGATATGAGACAGGTAGTGCCATTCGAAAATGGGTTTTTTCGAATCGTTACAAAAAGATGCTTACGCATTTTCAAGCAATTTCGGCCTCTTTTCTTTAGCAGAGTCTACTGCTATTCATCCTCTTTACCAAACATATAATTAGCGATCGGTTATCTGTAAATGTGCATAGTCTTCATCCTCTAACATTGTTTTCCCCTATTATGTATTCGAAAAATAATTTATATAAATGTATTTATTGGCCAAAGAAATTAACAATATCTCATCCACCAACTTTAAATGCTCAAACTCTAATTTACGTATCGGGGGATGTTGCGTTTTTTATATTGCAAGTGTATGATATCGTAATAAGCAGTATAGTGGACATTTGAATCCAAATATCGTTCTCACGATGACTATATTTTAGAACTTAATCTAATTTTTCTAACTCATATTTGATAAAAACAAGTAAATAATTATGATGGTTATGTTTATTTTTTCTTAACCACTTTTGACTAATTGAAAATATAAAAAGATTACAAACAATGGATGATTGAAAATTCAAATATGTGATGAATATTCGATATAACAATTTCATCTATTGATCACATTAATTATTAATTCAAAATTCATAACCCAATATAGTGTTCGATTGATTCTTCTATTATATTAAATTTATCCCTCTCGAGTTCTCATTGATCATATTTAACTAATTAAGTTTCACATCTTTATGCGAATCAATTTTAGTTAAACGAAACACTAGTTCTAAGAATTCATATAATGATCGCAATAATTAATATAAGTATCTCTACACGTTACACTAATTTATCAGATTTTACTATGTCTGAATCTCAAATCCACCTCTCGATTCGTAAGAGACTCATATAATCATTAAATTATTGATCAGATAATTTAATTCATTAATTTACAATAAAATCAACACATAAATAAATAAATCACAGAATTTTAAATTTAAAAAATAAAAAATCACAAGTCGACTATATTCTTTCCCTAATATAAAAATTAATTATTCATATTGTAAAAAAAAAATATGCAAAAAATGAAAAAATATCACTAAAAATTGACGAAACGTAAAAATTTCCGATATTTACAATCTCCTTACATTTTCTTTTCTTTTTCCTTCTCCTTCTCTCTCCACCGTTTTTTATCCTTCCCTATCATTTCTTCTTCTCTCTTCTTTTTTCTTTTTCCTTCTCTCTTTTTTTTCTTTTCTTTCTCTCTTTTTTTTCTTTTCTCACGTANCCTCTCATTTTTCTTCCGCCGGTCCTCGTTTTCTCTATAATATAATGTAAATCTATATAAATTTAATTTGAATCTTCAATTAAAATTTTTAATGTAAATTTATTGAGACTCATTTAACTCGAACTCATTTAATATAATATTTCTCTCCAATATTTCATCTTTAGATTTTGCTATTTTTCGCCACTTTTACATTTTTTTTTCTCCAATTCTTCATTAAATATAAAATTTTACCTACAAGACATAACATAATATAAATTAAGTAGAATTTTATTCAAAAAAATAAAATAAAATATCATGATTTATGGCCACGAATAAGTGTAGATACTACACTTATCACACCCCAAACTTGAATCTTTGTTTGTCCTGTCCTCAAACAAAATTAAAATCTAACAAACACATAAACAAGTAATGCTAATTACCTAATTGATGGACCAGTCAATCAAGTAAAGCAACAAGATTTAACTAGTTAACCCAACTTTTTATCTCGATATTGAAATTATAATAACAAATCTATGCATAACTTCAAAATCACAATACATAAATTAAATTTTACTTTTCTAATATAAAATCGACGTGTGTGTGTGAAGAATTAAGTATAGCATTATGAATTCATAAGTTGTTTCAATTCCCGACTCTCAATTGTCAAATATGATCTTTCATCACTCATAAAATTCACACACCCCCAAAATTATTCTCTTCACTTTTTTCCAGTGTGTGATATAAGTTTGGATTTTTTTTTACTATCCTCACATCTCTAGTTTGGAAAAATTTCACCAATTGTAGTTCAACATTTCAATAGACAAGGATTCTACATTAAGTTTGATTGCTTCAATCTCTATGACTTAACTAGACTAACAATCTCTTATCAAAAAATCAAATTTTCTCAAACAAGTGTTTGAGACTTAACCAAAATATTTTGTGTCTTCTATTTCATGCACCTGCTTTTTCTGAAAAAAAAATTTAGGATAATTTTTTTCTTTATTTGAAGCATTCTCTCCCTTGAGATTTCTAAATGACCCATGTAACAAGTTTTTGACCGATGACGCCCAAGTGAGATGACCATAGGACATCGGGTTTTGAAGACCCTTACAGGCTTAATTGCTCAAGTCATCAAGGTTACGAAGAGAAATTTTCTAATAAAATATTTTTTATGCCTTAATTAGTGCAATGTCCCTCAATTAACACCAATTCAAGTAAAATGACCTCTAACTTGAGATTTTCACCACATTGCATCCTATTGACCTTAGACAATCCACACAAAATTTTAATTTCACACATGAAACTTCTATTTATCTTAACATCTTCCTACAACAGTGAAATCCCCCATCCCCCCAAAATTATTCTAAATTTAGTCTAAAAATGTAAAATTTAGTGGTTTTGAGTTTAGCATCTATGATCCACTATTTCAACATATTCAATTATAAAGTAATTCATTCCTACACAATGCTTAACTTAATTTATATGCTTAATATATATCAAATTTCACATGTAAAAGCAAAAATTAATCTAAGCATGCAATTTATTCACCATTTATATATCAATTAATAATTAAATATATTCGTCATTGCCAATCAGGTCAACTAACTCACACAAGTGCACAATTTTATTTTATTTTTTGTACTAAAACAATAAAAGCACACAAAAACACATAAAAAATGAAAATTCACGTTTTCCACCCCCAAACTCAAACTAGATATTGTCATCGATATCGTTAATCCTAAATCTGCATATAAAACGGGTGTGGAAGAATGTGAAAAAAAATACTCCTCTGATATGACTTGTAATTCAATGGCTATATTTCTTATTGGTCTCGTTGGCTCCGTCTTCAATATTGGTTTAAATGTTCCGCGACGTCATGTTCCTGAAAAATCAAATAAAACATTAAAATCAAATAATTTGAACAAATGTTACATATTTCTAACATCTAATAAACCAACTAACATATCGAAAACTTAAGGTGAAATGGGGAATGGATGATGAGTCACAAATAAACTTAAAATAAACTAAAATATCCCAAAACTCAAAAACAGAATAAATAAAAATGAAGAAAGCTTTGGTTGCCTTTCAAGAAGCGTTTATTTAACGTCATTAGCTTCACTTTGTACCATGGTTGATCATGGTGGCTCGAACCAAGTTGTGCCATCATTACACTTTGTACAATTTTCATTTATGCACCCCTTTTTTGCTCTCCATATTTTGATATTTCCATTTTCATCTCTACCAAATTTTTATTTTCTATTCTGACAGTTTCGTTGATCAGGTGGCTCTTCTTTATCAATTCTAAAGCAATGATTTTCGTTGGAAAGTTTCTTAAATGGGGTATAAAGATTTAATATATCTTGCTTGTCCTCCACCCTTAATATTAGCTTCTCTATGTCAATCAAGATTTGACCAGTTGCTAAGAATGGCCGTCCAATATAATTGGAATATCTTGATCATTTGGTATGTCCAGCACAATGAAATCCACCGAAAATATTAAATTTTTTGATTTTATGAGTACATCCTCAACTTTGCCACGTGACTATGAAATTTTTGTATCAGCTAGTTGTAGTATTATTGATGTTGAATTGATTTCACCTAATTTTAGTTTCCTATAAATAGAATATGAAATTAGATTTATACTAGCACCCGTGTCACACATTGCATTAATAGCACAAGACTTTCCAATTGAAATAGGCAAAGTAAAACTCCATGGATCTTTCAACTTGGGAAGCAATTTGTTTTGCACTCTTACACTACTTTTCTCCGTTAATGCCACAATTTCAAACTCTGAAAACTTTATTTTCTTTGTGAACATCTCTTTCAAAAAAAATTTGTATCTTGGAATTTGTAATATTGTATCAATCAATGGAATATTGATCTAAAACTCCTTGAGAACATTAAGAAAATTTTCAAATTATGTGTTATGTTTGTTCTTCTTGAGCCTCTGAGGAAAAGGAATAGGTGGTAAGTAAGCCTTGACTAGACTTGGTGCCTTGGCAGTGGATGCTTCTGTACTTTCTTCATTCTCAATTGAGGCAGATGCATATTTTTCCTCCATTATAGCTTCATCAACATCTTCTTAGTCCTTTTTTCTTTTTGGTCGTTTCACAGTAATCTCTGGCAATTGTACCACATTCCTTGTAGTTATAGCATGCATATTTTCCTCCATTGACTTCTTTCAAAGTCTTTGGAGGAATGAAAGTAGAGGTACATATACTTTAACTTTTATAGGAGCTCTAGGTGGATCGTTTTTCACTACTCTTATTGTCATCACTTGCTCTTTAGAATTTGTCATTGTATTGCTTGGCAATGATCGTTGTGGACATTCTGTAAGTTGTTGAGCTATCTGACCAATCTATATCTCCGACTTCTTGATAGATGCTTGTTGATTTTGAAAATTAGTATCAAATCTGTTGGAATATTTTGTCTGTTTTCTGCACATATTAATGAAACATCTTCCCCAAACTTGATTTGTTCTCCTGCTGGGCATTATTTGAACTATACCCTTTTTGATTATCTGACCATCTGAAATTCGGGTACAGTCTCCGTTCTAGATTATATGTTTGTGAATATGGGTTAAAACTGCGAGAGCCATTCTGAATGAAGTTGACTTGTTCTTCATGAAAGCCCATAGACATGCAGTTTTCTGTCAAATGATTAGCTCCACAATTTTCGCATGATGGACCACCCATTACTACATGTGCTCCTCTCGTTTGTGATTTTACCAATAACTCTACCTGCTTTGTCAAAATTGCTATCTGCGCGTTTGTAGATGTTGTGTTGTCTAATTCATACATTTTAGATACTCTCGGTGGTACCACTCTTTCTGATGAAAACATTAAATATGTAGTGGCAATTAACTCAAATAAATACATGGTTTGTTGTACTTATTTTCCTATGATCGATCCACCAGCACAAAAATCCACATGAGATTTTGACAGTGGTGAGAGTCTTGTGTAGAAGTACTGTACTTGATTTTCTATTGTAATTCCATGATTTGGACACTTTCGCATCAACTCTTTGAATCTATTCAATGCCTCATGATAGCTCTCTCTATCCTTCTATTGGAAAGTTTGAATTTTCAATCTGATTTTAGTTACTTTCGCCGGTGGGAAGAATTTATTGCAGAATTTTCTGGTCAGTTCTTTCCATATAGTAATGCTTCCACGAGGTTCGACGTCTAACCATTCTAATGCAGAATCTCTCAGTGTATATGGAAATAGTCGCAATTTAATAGCATCTTCATTAACCCCCGGAGTATGGAAGTTCTGACAATTTTTGTGAAATCTGGAAATGTGTGTGTTTGTATTTTCATGAGTTAACCCCTAAAATTGGAGAGTGTTGCTCGTCAAATTGAGTCACCAATTAAAATTTTCAATATAAGTCCATTAAGACTCATTTAACTCGAACCCATTTAATATAATATTTCTCCCTAAGGTTTCATTTTTTAATTTTTTTATTTTTCACTAATTTTGTATTCTTTTCTCCGATTCTTCATTAACATAAAGTTTTACATACAAAACACAATATAACATAAATTGAGTAGAATTTTATTTAAAAGACAATAAAATCTCACGATTTAGGGCCACGAATAAGTATAGAAACTACACTTATTAGGGCACAATTAGTTAATATCATATTTGATAAATTTATGATACGCTTGTAGTGTGATGATATTCGATTCTAATATAAACGAAAATGGAGCAATTAGCAAATATTATGAATTGAATAATATTTTACTAAATTACTTTGTTATTGAATTGAATAATTATTATTGTTTTCATATAGTGGCGGACTTTCTTCCATTTTAGATTTTCGAATTTGATGGAGCTAAGTTTTTGCACGTTATGATCATGCTCACAAATTCTGACTGATCCAAGCATCCGTTTCCTGATAAATAATTAAAATCACCACGAATAATTGAGAACCTCATCAATGATTTTCATCGTAAAGTGTCCATTTTGCGGTGGAGTGGAGATGTGAGACTGGTAGGGCCATTGGAAAATGAATCGTTACAGTTGCCGAGGGTAAGGATAAGTCACATTGTACACACATTCTCACAATAAAATATTTTTCAAGTAAATGTAAAAAATTTTAACCACACATTCTCCAAAAATTTACTATTCAAAAATTCATTCTTTCCCCAAAAAAAAAGGTTTGATATAGCACTCCTACCTCCAGAAAAAGAAAAAGACAAGCAGGAGAAAGAAATTTCAACTGTCAATTGCAAGTGTGTGGTTGGACACTAGTATAACATCCAAAGTTCACAAGTACCACAGGTTTTTGTTTATCCTCTCTATATAGAAAACAAAGACTTCCATAGAACACTTAAAGACTTCAGATTCAATTAGCCTTAGAATGGAGAAAGGAAAGGAAGAATGCAAAGCTCATTGCTTAATCTTGCCATTTCCTATCCAAGGTCACATAAATCCTATGCTCCAATTCGCTAAGCGTTTGAGGCATAAAGGAGTCAAAATCACACTAGCTACAACAAAACATGTATTCAAGACTATGCAAGAATTTTCTGGTTCTGTTTCTGTTGAAACAATTTCTGATGGATACGACGAAGGTGGGATTTTGTCTGCAGGGAGCGAAGAAGAATATTTAGCTCATTTTCGTCAAGTTGGGACACAAACTCTTGAAGAACTTATCAAAAGGCTTGAAAACTCGTGCTGCGCCGTTGATTGTATAGTTTATGACGCGTTTATTCCATGGAGTCTTGATGTAGCCAAGAAATTGGGATTGGTTGGTGCTGCTTTTTTCACACAATCTTGTGTTGTTGACCATATTTACTACCACGTGTACAAAGGGGATGTGAAACTTCCACTTTCAGAGAGTGAAATTTTGATTCCTGGATTGCCTCCATTAAAGCCCTCAGATATGCCTTCTTTTCTTTATGTTCATCGATCATACCCTTCTCTATTGGAAATGGTTGTCAATCAGTTCAAAAATATTGAAAAGGCAGACTGGCTACTTTTCAACACCTTCCACAAATTGGAGGAAGAGGTAAAACTACTAAAACATCATTGTGAATATTTTGTTTCAATTTGCATATGCCTCTATTTCTAAATTTGTTTCCCCCATTATGTATTTAATGCTAATTCCTACTTTTGAGGGCGATATAATCAGAAACGAGCAAAGTATGCACATCTTTACACTGATTTACTCTTAATATGAGAACTATATCCATTTGCTTTTCGTAGTTAAGTTATCATGATTAAACACATTGAATGAAGTTTAACAGATTCTTGCTGCATAGGTGATTGATTGGATGGCAAAGTTTTCACCAGTGAAGGCGATTGGACCGACCATACCATCAATGTACTTAGACAAGCGCATTGAAGATGACAGAGAATATGGTCTTAATGTCTACAAGCCAATCACTGGTGCCTGCGTGGAATGGCTCGATAAAAGAGAATCCGACTCAGTGATTTATGTTTCATTTGGAAGCTTGGCTGAGTTGGGAAAAGAGCAAATGGAAGAATTGGCATGGGGCTTGAAACTAACCAATAAGTACTTTTTGTGGATTGTTAGAGCATCAGAAGAATCAAAACTTCCTAAAGATTTTGCAGAAGAGACTTGTGAGAAAGGCCTAATACTGTCATGGTGTCCTCAGTTGGATGTTTTGGCACATAATTCAGTAGGTTGTTTTGTCACACATTGTGGGTGGAATTCTACATTGGAGGCATTGAGTTTGGGAGTCCCAATGGTGGCAGTGCCACAATGGACCGACCAAAGCACAAACGCGAAGTACGTGATGGATTTTTGGAAGATGGGAATTCGAGCACCGCCAGATGAGAATGGGATGGTTAGTCGGGAAACGATTTGCAACTGCACGAGGCAAGTTATGGAAGGCGAGACGGGAGAAGAGATCAAGAAAAATGCCACCAAATGGAAAGAATTGGCTAGAGAAGCAGTTGATAAAGGTGGAAGTTCTGATACAAACATTGAGGAGTTTGTTTCTAAATTAGTCCATAAAGGTGAAAGTTCTGATACAAAAATGTTCTGATTCTAAATTATTCTATTCTTGGTTACAGGTCAATGTTATCTTACCAAGAAATTGTGGAAATAAAGGCCTTGCTCTATTTTAGCGAGATTTTGGAATAATAATTTTTTTAAAAATATATGGATAAAAGTAAAGAAAATTTTTGGATTTACACGTAATATTATTTTATTAAAAAATGTGTTGTTAAAATTTTTAAAAAAACATTAAATTAAAATGAAGCCCAAACAGAGCCTACATAAAGCTTTTAACATTCATCACAATTTTAATTTTATTTTAACTTATAATATATGTTAAATCTAGGCCCTGCTGGTCATTATTTAGCAAAAATAAAGTTTTAAATAGTAAATTTTTAAAGAATATGTAGTTAAAAAGTAGGAATTTTTTTTTTTGGATTATCTGAATAATATTTTATTGTTTAAATGTGTGGTTGAAAATGAATATATAGAAAAAATAGTTTTTGAATAATTGTTATCAAACAAGGACATAAGACCAATGTTTTAATACTTGTCACGAGCATCGAATTGGAAAAGAGACAGGGTCAAGGGTCAAAGATTTGAGCGCGATCGAACTGAGGTTAAATGGTGGTAATAAATATTTAAACACGTTTTAATTTTATTTTGACAACAATATATAATTAAATTTTCACACCACCAATTCAAAATAAATACTAACATGTAAAATATATGTTTTTAAGCATAATAAAACTTATTAGTTTTAATTTGATGGATCACTTAAAAACTCATTCCAATTTTATCAAATAATTTGTAAGATTAAAATAAAAGACGTTTCGGTAACCGACAATAATTTCAACCATATGACATTGATCACGTTTCCAATTCAAGGCGGGAAAAATTAGGGTCACAACTTAAGTGACAAGACAAGGTCACAAAATAATATTAATGTTACTATGACGTCTATTTGTCACAATTGTTTAATCTCCAAAAACTTTTGCAATAGAGCATGAATATTCTTCTTATTAGCTTCATCTTCAATTTGTTGGCTATACCGACGCTTCTAGTGTGCGCTTGAGGTTTGTGGTGGTAGGGTTCATCAAAGATTACATCCGATGGATTCTTCGTCGATTGAATAGCGATTCTGATTTGGTTTTTCTTTTTTCTTTTTTTTTTTTTTGTAGGATGTGAAATTATTATTTGGAATCTATTTAAGAAAAAAAATAAAATATATAAATTGTTTTTTTAATGCTTCATTTTTTAATAAAAATGTCAACTAACTTGATTTTTTTTAATATTTAGTGGTGCATGCTCCCCCACGAGGCACAAATATATAAAATTACCCTATTTGTCCATATATTGGATCATTTATGGTCATCTTTTCTCCAGTTAGGGTTGGGCTTAAAATTTCAGCTCCGATGGAGAAAAGTGGTCCCTTTGCTTAGACGTCCTCAATTTATGTGAATATTGTACGTGTTCTTGATATTCGAGTTGTGGTTCTTGGGGAAAGCAAGAATAATTCAATGTAAATCTTAAAACAAAGGAAGAAAATAAATAAAAAATAAAAAGTTAGCAACGCCACACCTACCTAAACATTCTTGTGGGCTCAGCTCAAGTCTGTAGTAACCTAAAGCAGTCCATCTAAATATATGGTCTAGGCCTAGCTAGTCGTCTAGGCTAGAAGGATCAGGTCGAGCCCGAGCGAAACCGTTATTTCCTATCTATAATTGGAAATAACTTACCATTGTAATTGGCGAATTCGCAAACTATATCGGTAATTTTTTGTGAAAAATAAAGAGGCTCTTTTAAAATAGATTTACTTGTAATTGTACGGTTTTTTAAAATAAATTGTGCCGACAGCATCCTTCCCACCTCCATTATAACCAACTCATCGACATTCCCGACTTTTTCTCCTATGCCACACCTTTTTGTGGTTTCTCTCCAATCTATTTTTTTTTTCCCATCCCTATCTCCCAATGATGAGTAGTTTGGAAACGAATTTTTTTCTATTTTTTAATTTAATTGAAAAGAAGAGTACAATCATCTTTCCTATGAAATTATGTTTATTACGACAAAAGTGAAAAATTTCGTCCCTTAAGAATAACTCAAGTGTTAGAAAATTGAAAGTTGGATATAAGAAGCAACAAACTACCTGTGGGACTCTAATGTCAAGAAACATAGATAGAGGACACAAAGGAAAATTTATAAAATATACCTTCTATATAAGGCAATGTTTGATTGCAACGAATTCCATGGAAAATGTCACATTCGAGAAAAATGAATTCTACTTTAACCGTTTGATTGCAACGTGGAAATAGAAATCGAATTTCAAGGTACAACCACTTTAAACTACATTTTCCTTATTTTCATGGAAAATGAATTTATATGTGTTTGGTGGATTTTTATTTTCAATCTAATATGAAATTGAAACTCCTTTCCACCATTACCTAT
Source organism: Fraxinus quadrangulata (assembly GCA_903798255.1). Classification (NCBI taxonomy): domain Eukaryota; kingdom Viridiplantae; phylum Streptophyta; class Magnoliopsida; order Lamiales; family Oleaceae; genus Fraxinus; species Fraxinus quadrangulata. Next base: position 11,602 of record CAIGRB010020985.1, read on the forward strand.
CAAACGGACCCTAAGTTATATTTATACTTTACATATCTTATTTTCTAAATCTACACTTTGTATAGTATATTGTACAGTACAATAAGGTCTTGTTTGATTGCAAACTTTTTCATAGAAAATGTCATATTCGTGGAAAATGAATTACATTTTGACCGTTTGATTGCAATGTAAAAATGGAAATCGAATTTCAAGGTACAATTACTTGAAGTTGTATTTTCTTTGTTTTCATGGAAAACGAATTCCTATGGATTAGGTGAATTTTTATTTCCAACTAACATGGAATTGAAATTCATTTTCACATTTACCTAACAGACTTTAACAAAAAATAGTTTTTGCTAACAAATTTACAGTTTTACCATTAGAGATAGTTAAATTGATCAAAATACCCAGAATTGAAAATAACAAATCGCACATTTTGTATTATATTATGTAACAAATTAAATAGTGATTTTCTAATCATTTTTTATTTTACAAAGTTCAATTACTATCTCATTTTCAAAAAAAAAAATTTATTTTCTTTTCACATTCATGTATCCCTTCATAAATTAATATTCAATTGAGTTTTTTTCACCTTATCATTTACCTAACTATTTTCTTTTTCATCTTCTACACTATATTATGTATTTTTATTATTTATAATTGAATAATCCTCTCTTCGACGAAGCTTCCTCACAAAAAAAAAGAAGATAAAAATCATTGCAATGGATACTCATATAATTACTCATGCATTATTGACATTTTTTTCTCACTAAACTACTCAAACTTAAAATGAATAAAAAGTTGATTTTTAGCTATGAAATAATAATTGAAAGGAAAAAAAAACTATTTTAATTGATTGTTTTTAATTTTTATTCAAAGGAATAAAAATAATAATTAGAAGTAAGGATTAACGTTTTAAGTTTTAATCTAAGTAAAAGTAAACAATTAATTTTAACAACATATTTCACGGGACCTGCAACTTTCGACCGCATATTTCATCAATATTTGTCAAAATCTACTAAAAATCTGATATTAATTCCCACCAAACAAATTCTTAATAAAAATCGATAATTAGAAACTGGTATGAAAATGTTACATAAGGTAATACATTGGGTGTGATTTGTTATTTCAATTTAGGATTTTTTTTTTTT
>CAIGRB010020985.1:15512-36224 GCA_903798255.1 Fraxinus quadrangulata
AATGGATTGGCTATGTTATCAATAGAGAAAGATATGGTTGAACAGTTAAATTATTCAGATTTGATTAATATTTTTGCCGCTAAAACAGCGAGAAGAATAGTATTTAACTGATTGTTTGAACTCTTTTCGTTTATGTTACTTTATAATATAAATCTTTTGTTATTTATATTTATTTGTTATTCTACTATTAGGTTTTAAGTTAACAACACGTTACATAATATACTGATAGATTTTGCATTTACGTTGATTCTGAGGGCCCAATTTTCGGAGTTCGCCTTGGGTCCCGAAAATCACAAAATCGGTCTTGAGTATCTCAATTTCACTTTTAAACCTTCAATACAGTGATTATTAACCAATATTCATAGAAACGCAGTTATTTTTTGATAACTTCGAACCTCTACAAAAGAGAACAAAATCAAAAGGTTAAAAAAAAAAAAACAAAATGCGTGTAATCTCTTCTGAAAAATCCAAATGTCTACAGTTGCAACTAAAGAAAAAATCACTCACCACATTCCAAAGCAGTTCCAGTGATAAAAAGGAAGAGTAAGAAGAATCCATTCTATTCTTTTTTCCCACCATCCACATAAATTGCTAAAGTTATGCGTTGGTTCAAGAATTGAATGCTAAATTTCATCTTTTAAGATAAATGAACTTTGATAGAGAGAAAGTGTGATAAATGAGGTCAAGATAGATGTTGGAGATACCAAGCCCTATCTAACGACTATTAAGATTAAGATTTAGATATACCACGCTCACCTGAATACCCACCAACTTCTCTGAATGGGTAAAAATATTGTCTCTATTAGAGTCATCCTCTGTCGATTCGTCAACCACTGGATTTCTATGATTGTCAACCTATCATGATACGATGCCCCGGGGCGACCACGAGGTTTCATGGGTTTCACGTGACCTCCCAACTTTTGGACAAATTCCTTTTTTTTCCAACATTAACTTTTCTATGTTTTTATCTCAATTTTCGAAATCATTACTGAATGTCAAACAAAGTTAAAATATTACATTCTTATTACCATTTTGAAGTGCTCACGACCTAATTTTCTACGTTGTTAATGGCATGAAAAAGGCCAACCATGGTAAATATTACAGCTTGTCAAATTACGTCGTTAATGGCACGCAAAACTTTAAAAATTCTCCAATAATCATACGATAACTGAATTCACAAATCGCCTCATCATCTCGATGCTCATTTTCAAGAACTATATTATAGATATATCAAATGGTCCAAACAAACATTAAAAATAATTAAATGTACGTCTAACTTGTGTTTTAAAAAGAGGCGTCTAACTCATATTTTCTTTTGAAAAATTCAATTATTTCATTAACATTTATTATTTTTGCGCGACAAATTTTTCAATATAATTTACATCATTTCATTAGAAAATTTTACATGGGGTATGACATCGAAAAATTTCGAAAATTTACATTTAAAAAATCATATTCTATGTAAAAAAATTTATGTAAATTTTCAAATGTAAAATTCCTCACAATTATTTTTTGCAAGTTTGATTGTACTCCTAAATCAAAATATTTGCGTCCATCGTTGACGATGTTGTTTTATTAGGTACGTAATCATTTGTAGACACACTTATGTTAACTCATTGTAGCACATGATTTCTCCATCTAGATTTCACGAAAAATATTCATCTCTATCGGGAACATGGTGTTTTTAGACATAATATTGATGCAATGGAATCAAATGGGAGATGATTAATACTCTTAATTCTTTGATATCAACATATGAATATTGAGAATTGAATAATATAGAAAAACTTTAGTAATAGGCCAAGTATGTAGCAGCTTGTAATGCTATTAAAGAGGTAGTATGGCTCAAGGAAATTCCTAATAAATATCGAGGTGGTGCCTACATTTGCACCGTACTTAATATTATATTGTTATAACAATGTGGCTGGCAAATTCTAAAGAACTAAGGAGTCACCAAAAGGGTAAACGCATAGAACGAAAATATCGTCTCTTGAGAGATATTGTTAGTATAGGAGAAGTGATTATCAGTAAGATTGCTACTAGTGATAACATTGTTAACTAATTTTAGGGGACTTGAAATTGTAAGACATGATACATATACTTTAGCACAAGTGTGAAATTTGTTGGGTTGTGTGCTCATATAATATAGTTTTGATATGATAAAATGATAATTTTGTAATAAATATTTTTTCTATTTAGTTCATGTTTGGTCCCATTTTCTAGAATTCGTTTTTCCTTAAATTCATGTTCAACCATACATTTCATGCTACTCACAATTTTTATTAACTTTTCAATAACACTTTTCATCAACTTCTATGAAAATCCAATAAAATTTTAATTTTTAACTAAACCAGACATGGGCTTAATGTTATTACATTTTATTTAATATTGAGCATACGAATAAAAATCTCAATTATAAGTTGGACGCTTGCATGAAGAAATACAATGTAACACAACTTATATTTTGATCATAATTAAATTGTTCAAAACTAATGTATAAAAGTAGATACCTTATACCGGAAGGTTGTAATGTTGACTAATTCAATTTGTTTGACTACAATTTAGAATTATCGCAAAAATAGTTTAATAATGACATTGATACAATTGGAGTATATTGAATGGACCACGTGTTATGTTCAATTCTATAACATGACCTTGTAGAGAATTAAATTTTACTTGATTGTTGAGTATTCATTTTAATCACTGGACAATCTTGTGTATAATTTTTCGTGAGTTTAATAGATATTTAATTTATGAATAAGTGGGATCAATTTGATTGTTAAAATATTTCGGTGAATTGGGAATTTGAGAACGAGCGAAATATAGAACCATATTCGTGTCGGGAATAGTTACCCTGAAAAATGGATTGAATGACTATAGTGTTTTCTCTTGAATGATTATAAATCTAAACTCAATGTTTAAAAATGATTAAACTTCGTCGTCTGCAATTAGTTCATTGGACAATTTAAGAAAATTGAACTTAAATTAGTGATTATAATTAGATACGCAAAACAGTCATTTATGTTTATATCTAGTTATCGAATCTCAAATTTGATGAAATATATATACGGTTGGTTAGAGAAAAAAATTGCACATATATATCTGCTTATGTGATTTTATATAATTCGAGAGTGTAGTTTTTGTCTTTATTGGAAAAAGGAAAGATTAATCGTTAGATGTGGTCTAAGACCAAGTAGACAATATCTAATTATTGGAGCTTAGAAATATAGGTCCGAACATATCTATATGATAGCTTTATGAAGTTTTGGGCTCAATTGCAGTTAATTTTAAAATATTGGACTGAACTACAATTGTAATTAAAAGTCATGAACTAATTGTCCATTTAAACCAATTATTATAGACGGAGTAAACCACTTTTGTCTATATAGACACATGGGTTAGTTATTTTTGTAGTAGAAAAGAGAAAAAAAATTGAAAAATTGTTTTCTCGTTTTCTTGATTTTTTTCTTGGTCCATACAGCCTAGAATTAGGTTTTTGATTTAACTGAAAAACGTACTCACACATCGGTATAATCTATTTTTATTTTTTTCAGAATATCATCGAAAACTTGAAAGTTGAAGAAGTCAAATTCTTGAAATCAAAAGCCGGAAGTCTGTGATTCAAATTCGATCATTAAAAAAAGGGCCGCTAAGAAGGGAAAAAAAGTTACAAATGCCCAATAATTCTCAGAAGGCATCAGGGTATGGATGTTAAGTCATCTTCCATGGTTTTTGGAACATATAGAGGTATTTCTAAAGATTTATCTCGCAGAAGGGTTAAAAGTATAGTGCAGCTATTTCATGTTTCTTTGTTGATTACTTCTGAACCCACAGTGGAGAAAACCAAAATTTTAAATTTTAAAAAGATATTGGGTTTATGCCAAATGTTTTGTCCCGTTTGACTCTCTCTAACGTAAAATAATTTAGTTCTTATACTCATTTCAATCATACATTTACACAATAAAATATTTTTTACGTAAATTCAATTCTTTTTTCACTTTTTAACTAAATATTCTCTAAAACATCACTATTCAATACATCATTTTTACATAATAATGACCATCAGCGTGGTGACAACATAATGAATTTTTGGCAGTAAATGAAGACATTTGTGTTAAAAATGGAAACAAGAATTAGCCCGTTTTGGTAGGATTAAAATTAAAATGATAGTTACAAGCATTTTATAAGATCTACAACTTTTCAACCACATATTTCATCAAATATTATCAAAATCTATTAAAATTTTGATTTTAATCCCCACTAAATAGGGGCTTAACCAGAGAATAAAAATTTATAGTTCAATAACTCGCGATGTTTGCTAGACATTTATGTTATAATAAAAAAGGTAAATTTAGAATTTACTCAACTCGATATTCAAATCTAAATCATGAACTTCCAACTTTTTAATTCACAAACTTTTAGTTTTTTAAATTCATGAACTTAGTGCTTTCAATCCTCAAGTCCTTCATGGTATATAAATAAGTAAAAAGAGATTATCGTTTGGTCCCTCTGATTATTCTTAGTAACTTAAGTTACAATTCTGAAATTTTGAACACACGTACGCACAGAGATTTAATTATTGAATTCTAGAATATGTTTATAATTTGCTTCAATATTGTTTATTTTATAAAAAAAATTGTTATAGAACTTGTTTAATTTATTCATTTGTGATTGGCAATGTTTAGGTTATATTATGTTTGGTTGGTTTATGTTATGGTTCAAGAGTGCGATGGCGATGGCGATGGCAGAAGGTGGCAATTTGTGGGGGGTTTGGATTATTTTTAGATTGGGTTTGGTTGGCAAATGCTAAAATATTATGGTAACTTATAAATGTATTTTATACACTATTCGGGATTTTAAAATATCGAAATTTGGTAGTTTTTTTGACAAAATATATCCTAAATTATTGTATTTTATGTTATATAGGTAAAATTCAATGGTTGAACAAGGAATCGAAAGAAAGAAGCGAAAAATTGTGAAAAATAGCAAAATTCAAAATTTTAGGACTAAATTGTAATTATTCAATAGTTGGTTCGAACACATGATGATACTTTGAAGATTGCTAGGAGACAATTGGATAAAATTAGAACTCAAAAAGGAATGGAAAATGATTAAAATATTATCAAAATTAATTTTCAATCGCACAAGTTACATTTCATATTTTTAGCTGAATATTGAGATCCATTTTTGGCATTGTAAACGTCCGAGTTGAAAAAATTATACCTTATAAAAATTGTAGCCATTTGAGTTATCTTTCTAACTCATTTTGAATCGCTTCAATCAGATATCTGAAGAGAAAATTATGGCTAAAATACTGATTGTTGTGCAAAGACAAAAAAATCTGTGCACAAAGACAACTTTCCTTATTCGATTGGAACTATTTTGGAAACCAATTTGAACTTGATTTTCAACCAATTTTCGACTCCTACAAATACATAATAATAGAATACATATTTGAGACCTCTCATATACATATTATACTCCAATATTCATCAATTATTATTATCGAAAAAGGAAAATTTATAGTTTTTATGAGAGAATTGAAGGGGATTTGCAAGAATTCAATCAAGTGAAAATTTAAACTTAATTTTTGGGTAAAGAAAAGAAGGCGCAAATGGAGATTCATCAAGAAACCATTGAAGAGATTCAAGATTTCAAAATTCATTTTCATCTTTTCAATTTATCAAAAATCTGGGTTATGTATTTTCAATTAAATATGATTTCTTGTAATTTTAATATATTATGCTAATTTTATATATTTTTAGGATGAGATGAACAATTGTTATGATATTTTTAATTTTTAATTAATTGTTTTGACTTTGATTTAATTTGTGGATGTTTATTATTGTTTTTATCGTTCTTTTTCACTGTTTGATCACCAATTGAATTGTTAATGAATTTTATTATTATTGAGTGAGAGAGAGAGAGAGAGGGAGAGAGAGAGAGAGAGAGAGAGAATAGGGTTTAAGCAGAATATAATAAATCTTGTAAGGTTCGATAGAAGATATAGATATACATTTATACTTTATATAGTTTCAATATGTGTTCTAGTACTTGTTAATACATTTATCATATTTGCATATTTTATCGAGAGATAGAAGGATTACATGGGGGAATAGATTTGATCGCTATCGAGAAAGGCTTTCAATTAAATTAGGAACATTGACTAAAATAAATTATTTCAAATTGTCACTTTAATTGTTACACTAAAAATAGAATAATAAGGGGGATTCGACATCTTAACAATGAATCTCATATATTTGAAAAATACATTTGCTTATTTTCATTACTTTAATTGATCATTCAAGAATTAGTATACAAAAATCACAAAATTTGTTTGTTATTCGATTAAAGTTACAATTAATTTTAACTCAATCAAATACATAGTTCTCGTGAGTTCGACATTCTATTCACTACTATATTACTTGTTCATGATTCGATTCAATTGCGAGAAATATTTGGTTAGACAATCTAGTAAAACACACAAGCATGCAAAAATATTTAGTTAGTCAATCTAGTTTTTTATCTTAGTATTTGAAATCACAATATTAAATCTACAAACCTCTTTATAGTCATAATACCAAACAAAGATCTACTATTCTAATGCAAAATCGACGTGTGTGTGTGTGAGAAACTAAATAGACAATCATAACTTTACAAGTTACTTCAATTTTCGACCATCTGTGGTCAAATATATCCTTTCACATCTCGTATGATTAGACACCATCAAACTTGTACTTTTCTCACTTTATTCCCAGTATGTAATCTAATGTTAAATTTTTCATTACTATCGTCACCATCTCTAGTTTATGTAGAATTTACTAATTGTAAGTTAACGCATCAATAAACAAAAATTCTCCAATTCTTTGATTGTTTCGACATCCAATACTCAATTAGGCTAATTATCCTTCATCAAAAGTCAAATTCCCTCAAACAAGTGTTTTGAGCTTAACATATGCATTTAGTGCTCTCTCTATTTTCATGCACTTGCTATTTTTTTATTTTCAAATGTATTTTTCTTTTTTTGTCTTATCTCCCTTAAACTTTTTAAATGATTCATATAATAGGTTTTAGGTCGATAACTTTCAAATCAGATGACTTTAGAACACCACGTTTTAAACACCCTTACAAATTTAATAACCCAAGTAAAAAAGGTTTCGAAGAGAATTTTCACATTTTTTAAAAAATATTTTTTTTTATCAGTACAATTTTCCTTATCAAACACATATTCAAACAAAACCGACATCCAACTTAAAATTTTTGTCAAATTTTATCCCGTTAATTTAAGACAATCTACACAAAAATTTTCACACATGAAATCTCTGTCCACATCCGTATCTTATTATAACAGCAAAATTACCCTCAAACTGTACTAAATTGGTTTAAGGATAAGTAATTTAGTATGGTTTGGATAAAGCATCTATATCCAACTATATCACCATATCTATTATATGAATCAACTCATAGCATCACAATGTTCAACTTAAATTCTAGTGTACGTATAATATCAAATTTTGCAAAGTTAAGACTCAATCGGTCTAGCATGCATCATATCTACAGTTTATAAATCAACACCAAATCTCAAATTTAATCATCATTGCCTACCAAACCATCTAACCCACACAAACGCACAACTTAAAACAAGAAAGTATATATTTTTGTTGAAATATTTCAATTTTTTTTTTTGTGTTTTTTTCTATATATTAAAGCAATAATGAAGAACAAACACTCAAAAACACATGAAAAATAAAAAATCAAAGTTTTTTCCATCATCAAATTTAAAACCGACATTGTCCTCAATGTCATAACGTATAAATAAGAATATAAGAGGAACATGGAAGAAAATGAAGAAGGTACTCTCTGAATTTTTCTTTTGAATGTGTGAGGGACTATGGTGATGGCTAGACAATTTTTTTATCATGATTTTCTCTTGTTTATGTTGGTTTGAGTGTTCCACGACGTCATGTTCCTGTACATAGTGGTCAAATTAAATATTAAAGATCAAATAACCTAAAACATATGTTACTTGGCACAAACAATCAAAATAACCAATAACAATTTCAAGAGTCATAGGGGAAACATGATAGGATGGTGATACCCTATAAATTGAAACGTATCTAAATTTGATGCAAACTAATAATCAAAATAAATCTATATGCAATACTGTACAGAAAGCAAAATAAATAAAAAAGTTAGAAATTGAAATGTTTGACAACAAGCGCTTTTTTTTTTTATAATCTTTAGCTCGACTTGGACAATTGAATTATGGGCACCTAAATAAGACTTTGGATGCCTTGCCCATTTTCCTTCGTTTGGCTTTGATCAACTTTTCATTTAGTCTCCAAATTTCCACCTTGCCATTTTCGATGTAATATGATTTTTTTATTTCATCCGATTAAATTTCAACTATGTAGACTTCTGCTTCTAGATCGGATTTAATCACAAAATCAATTTNGATCAACTTTTCATTTAGTCTCCAAATTTCCACCTTGCCATTTTCGATGTAATATGATTTTTTTATTTCATCCGATTAAATTTCAACTATGTAGACTTCTGCTTCTAGATCGGATTTAATCACAAAATCAATTTTTGGACAATCAATAAAGTCGAAAAAATGTGAGTTGATTTCATTCTCATTGATTGCCACATCATCATTTGATTCTGTTGTGATCAACTTGTCTTTGATCCCTTCTTCCATCGTCGATAGTTTTTTAGGTTGAATGATCGGTCCACAATCTAGATTCATAGACAATGAGAAGTCGATCACATTGACTCCTTCGAATGGATTGTAACCCCATTGTTGAAATCATTCCCAGTACATGCAATCTCCCATAAGCATATGATTTTCATCCAACTTGATAAGTTCTTTGAAATACTTTGCAAGTACCTTCTCGTTCAATAAGAGAGGACCATCTCCCACAAGTTTGATGTCCTTATCACAATCATCAGATACAAAATCTCCCACAAGCATGTACTCTTCATCAAATTTTTCAATTGCTTATTTTATACAGATCAAATATTTTCGAAATCTCAAAAGTTTCGATGTGTGTAAACTAAAGTAAGAGAACAAGAATTTCCCAGTACAATGCACCGCGTAACAATTTTCATAACTTGGATATCCTCCAAGCATATCTTGACAATCCATTTAAAAATTTGTTATTTCAACAATTTTGTTACTTTACCAATGACATAATCATACATAAATATCTTAAAAGTACAAAGAGAGAATACCGACACAAGATCAATTAAAACTGTAGCGAGTTAGTTAAACGATATAAAAACAAAAACAAAAAAAGTAAATAAAAAAAAATTGTTAAAACTAAAATTAATTAAAGTGCTAATCAAATTAAAAATAAATAAGCAATAAAAATTCAAATTAAATATAAAACTAATTAAATACAATAATTCCCGACAACGACTTCAAAAACTCGATCCTTTGAAAACCCGCATGTGCAGGAAATCGTGATCAAGTAATAAAGTGATTAATAGAGCGTCGAACCCACGAGAACTATGTATTTGATCGAGTTAAAATTAATTGCAACTTTAATCGAATAATAAACAAATTTTGTGATTTTTGTATACTAATCCTTGAATTATCAATTAAACTAATGAAAATAAGTAAACGTGTTTTTCAAATATGCGAGATGCATTGTTAAGATGTTGAAGCTCCCTTATTGTTTCATTTTTAGTGTAACAATTAATGTGAAAATTTGATATCATTCATATTGGTCAATATTCCTAATTTAATTTAAAGCATCTCTCGATAGTGATTAGTAACACAATATGTTATTCGTGTAAGTTCAATTGTGACGATGATGGTGTTGTGTTGGTGGATGTTTCAATGGCCCCATTTTGGGGCGTCGGCTCGAGTCCAAGCCGGCCCTTGGCTCGCACCTGCTCGTGAGTCGAGTATTTTTTTAAACAAAATTACAACTGCTTGCGTTGAGTCATAGCTGCTTACGTTTCAGGCAGCAATTTTTTATATATTTTTAAGTTTTTTTTAATTTTAGCTGTATTTTTTATACGTTAATATTAAGTTATTCTTTATAATACGTATAAATTGCACAAATTTTAAATTCATTAAAAAAATTTAGATTTATAACAAATTTAAAAAAATGCGAGTCGGCTGGACTCGAGCCCGACTCGGCTCGCTAAGGCTCGAGTCGAAAGCTCGGGCCGAGCCTCATTTTGTTGGCCGAGCTTTTGCTCAGCTCGGCTCGGCACAACATGGGCCCAATAAAGCTCTGACCTGTTTTGCTTGAGTCGAGCCCGAGTTTTGAGTTTCGGCTCGTGGCTCAACTCGTTAACATTGCTATATCAGTCCCTCTATCCTTACTCTCCATAACTTAATCATTGTTGGCCTTAACGTCGCCTCTTGCCGCCTTCGACACTTAAAGATCTCTTCAACGGTACCAAAACTTGAAGATTTAGGGTTTGAAGATTTAAAGAAGAAAAAATTGTTGGGTGATGGGAATGAAGGTGGCGGTGGAGAAGATAGCAATGACGCTGGCGTTGGGTGGGTGCGGTTGAGCCGTCTGGTAGTGATGATGATGGTTTTGGGGTGGGTATGAAAGGTGGAAATGAGTTTTTAATTTTAATTATTTGAAATTAGTCAAAGTCAATTATCTTGTCAAACTGACAAAAATCATCTATTTGGTGCATGTGTTAATATTTGAAAGATTTGGTACCGTAGGTGGTACAAATCAAAGATTTGGGCAACGTCTGCTGCTAAATGAAATGTTTGATACCCCTACTACAATTATCCCTAAAAAAAACATAAAAGGAGATAAATTGTAGAATATCATATTTCAATTAAAATGATATATATTCTTCAAAGTATTGAAGAAGTTGGCTTTTTTTAAAATTTTCAAAGAGTAATTGTCAAAGCCGCCCTACTAAAAAAAGGCATTGAACTACTCTCTTTCAAATTGAAAGAGAGCCGGGTAAAATTCTTTTAGAAAATTCTAAATGTGAATTATTTTTAAGTTACCAAAAAAATAAAAAAAAAGTTAGCCAACACGTCAATAATATTTAATTTTTTCAATAATTTCTTACTTTTAGAACATATTGAATTCTAAAAATTTCGAATCACGCAATCAGATTCATAATATTGGCAACTCCACGCGGAATGTGATTCGTGCTATTGCTATGGATTAAAGTGAAATTGTTCAAACTGTAAAAATATTATTTATAAATTTTCCTGAATAAAAAATCATCAAATAGAAGACCTAGAAACCTTCGAGAAGACTTATGAATGGTCATCGTCGTCCCAACACTCTTTACATGAATTGAACATGTTTAATTAGTACCAATTAGTCGTGTTGACTTTTTCAAGACCGCGTAAACGTTAACTAGGGTCTAGGAATGCTTTGCTCATATGCAGTTTGTCCATGCAATCTATACGTTTGCATCATATATGAAAATATTTTTGTCACGGATATAAGAATCATATGTCGGTAAGTAAAATTCTAGTGGCATCAAATAAAAAGGAATTATTTGATCTTCATCAAACACCTAGTAATAGTCGGATTCAAATAATGTTCACATGATTTAATCCCTATTTGATTTGGATAAAAATTAAATTTTAAGTGTGTTTTGATAAAATTTGACAAAATGTATGATTGAAAAGTTAATAAAAATTACGAGCCACGTCAAATGTGTGATTGAAGCGTGTTAGAAGAAAAATGAATTTTAAGAATGAGGACTAAACATGAGCTATAGTAAAAGAACGAACAAATGATACACTAGTTCTACATATAAAAAAATTTCTTATGAAAGTAAATAGTAGATCTACTTCATCATATTTGTGAATAGTTGGGACATTAAGAAATATCCAAAAACGCATATAACTCATATGAATAGTTCAACATATATCTTTCGAAATATTTCAAGTGAAAATGATGAAATCATAATATTTTGCTCATGTTTGGTCTTTATTTTTTAAAATTCATTTTCTTTCAAACTCATTTCAATCACACATTAATTCACATTTTTTTATAAATTTTTAAACAACAATTCAACTTTTAACAAATTTACTAAAAATATGATTTTTGACAAAACCAAACGGGGGCATTCTTTTCTATCAATATTTAATGGGATAATTGCAGCAAAGATCCCAAACCTTTCAGATTTTTACGTATTTTACTCTAACATTTGATTTGTACCAACGGAGGTCCCAAACCTTTTAAAAATATGCGCCGGAGATCCATCTGGGTGGTTTCCATCCATTAGACCGTTAGTCAACCTAAAAAGTCAAAATTGACCAAATTTATTAAAGGCAAAATTGTAACTTTACATTTAAATAATTATAAAGAAAAAGAAAAGAAAATAAATAAAAAGGCCACCCCACCCGAGTTCTCTTCTCTAGCCAATAAATTTCCTTCTTCACCTCACACCACTATCCACGACCACCACCCACAGTCATCACTCACAACCACCAACACGTCGTCGCACCTCTACTGTCACCACCCATCACCTACCAAAGCTGAAACCCTCAACAAATCACAGAAAATATTTTGAGCATTCAACAAGCTTTTTATACATTTTCCAAGATGGGTCGTAATAGTTGTTGAAATTATTGAGACCCACGACGTCGTTGTCGTGTTTTTTCAAGGCAAGGCTAACGTGGGTGTCAACGAAACCGGCAGACCCGGTGACGAGAATGGAAAGTTTGGAACATTAGAACGGAAGACGCAGATTTTTAACCAACGGGTTCAAAAAACATCAAATCTGAACATGTTGAGCTTGAACTCTTTATCGCCCCCATTTTCAGCCACAGTCAAGAAGTTGTAATCTGGGCAACATGAAATCAAATTTAGGCTATGAGAATGCAAATAGTCTCGTTGTTAATCTGGGTCATGAAATGTTGCTCCGTCAATGCCACGATTTTCTCAAATTTAGCAGCCTCCAGTGGGTTATTGTCAACAACCTAATCTTATCCATCTGAATCAACTTCAGAAAAAGCCATTATTGGTTCCCAAACAGGAGACAACTAGTGGCAATATCGAGAAAATGGTGGCTCACTGCCATGGCTAGTAGCACCCACAACAGCAGATTGTACATGACCGGGTCTATAAGGCTATTGAGTTGATTCTGGCTGGAATTTCTCAAACGGGCAAGGGATATTAGCATGGCTCAATCAATTAACGGCGAGTTGGTGGAAATGTGGTGGTAGAAGAAGGAGAGAAATGTGGGTGGGGTGGGGGCATATTTTCTTTTTTATTTTTTAGTTTCATTGTTTTAATTGTTAATAATATTATTAATTCTGAAGTTACAATTTTGCTCTCAATGAATTTGGTCAAATTTGACTTTTTAGGTTGACTAATGGTCAAATGAATGGAAACCATCCGATGGAACTTCGGCGCATATTTTTGAAAGGTTTGGAACATCCGTAAGCACAAATCAAAGGTTAGGATAAAGTGCGCAAAAATTTAAAAGGTTTGGGATCTTTGCTGCAATTATCCCATTTTTAATTGATTGTACAGTTTTCTTAATTTAGCTCAATTTTGTCTTTTATCTTGCTTACTGCGTAAATAAAGTGTGCTAATTACCTATAGAAGTTACCATAAGTTGTGATTTGTAGATAATAAGTTAATAAGGGTGCGTTTGTTGTAAAATTGCATGGAATGAAAATAAATTTTAAAAAATTTAATTGCCTAAAACTTGTTTGTATGAAAATTATTAATTAAATGTATTTAATTGATTTATTTTTCAATCTAGAAAATATTATACTTTTCTATTTTTTATTAGTGGGTAGATGAGAGATAGATAGATAAATGACAGAGATAAAGAGATAGTGAATTATCTGGTAAATCAAAATCATCTCTTCCTAAAAAAAATTATTTCCTTGTTTTCAAAGAAAATAAGGTCACGTGACTAAAAGTAGGAAAATATTTTCAATGAAAAATTGTCAATCAAACAATATAAAAGTATGAAATTACATGAAAAAAAACATATTTTTCATAAAAATATTGACAATCAAACGGACTTTAATAGTTGTTGATCTTATAAAATGTTTGAACAAAAAGTATGCTTAACCAACTTAAATTATAACTTAAACTTTACCAAACTGAAATGCACTAAATTATCTACTACATATCGAATTATTCATATATAAGGACATTAAAAACGATGTAATAGTCCGTTTTGATATTGTATACAAATTACGGTTTGGAGTTGTCCAAATTATTCGATCATATACTCAATATTTTGAGTTTGAAATCAACAAGTTTATCCAATTTCTACTAGATCAATTATATTTTTAAGGAACAAATCAAGATTCTATGCTCAGTATTAGATCGAGTCAAACTATACGCAAGACTTAGATACCTCAACTCATAAGTTAACTAGAATTATATTTCAAAGTTCAAACTTCAAACTTCAAACTCTAAGGAGGATCAAAATTCAAAAGTTCAAACTCTTAAGAAACGAGTCATGACTCGTTTTAGGGTCAGTCAATTCAATTAGTCTAGTCAATCCACGTTCTTTTTTACCCTTTTTCTTCCATACTAAAGTTGACTATTTCAATAAATTATCTGCCCTTTGATTTTCTTTTTCCAACTTTAATCATACCCAGCAAATTACATGATTGATTGACTAGTGATATCCACGTGGCAACACATGACAGGTGATCGACATTGATATTCTCAATAATGATAGACGTGGTCAACTCTTTTAAAAGAATCACATCCGTTGATTATTCTCGAATCATCTGACGGTTCATATGAGAGATACCGGCTATAGTGGGTTCCGTAGGTAAAGCAAAATTTAGTCAACGATTTCACATGTGATGTATCATATTTTAGTCAGCCTTTTTTAAAGTCTTTTTTATTGTTTTCATGTCAATTTATCGGGAAGAAAGCCTTTTTCTCGTCTCGTGATTTACACGTGGATTTTATTTGCACCAACATATTTAGCACCCTGTTTGGTAGTGATTTTATTCAAAATCAAAGTTAATAATTAATTTTAATCACGTATTTTATTAGACTCGTAACTTTTTAATCACACGTTTCATCAAATTTTAATTCTCACCAAATAGGGACTTATTATTATTTCCTAATAATCTTGATCGAAATCATTCTTTATACATCTATTATTGACTATAAACTTCCATGATTAAATATTTCAGATGTTTCTTAATTATCATTGAATATTTAAAACCCCCTCAAGTTGTCATTGATTTTTTTTTTTCCAAATGTTTATCAATTGTCTACTGTACTTTAAAAGCTTTTCGAGTTGCATTGAACTTACTAAAATATTTCTCAATTTTCACTGAAGTTTAAAAGCTTTTAGAGTTTGCACTAAGCCCACTAAAATTTCATCACGTCTGTCATTTCATTGTCCATAGTTTTTAAAACTAATGAACTATATAACAGGTAGATGGAACGATAGATAGAATAACCTTTGGTAAGTTCACTAAGGCTGTTAACTTTTAAAATAACGAGTGACAGATAAGATAATATTTTAATAAGTTTAGTGATAATTCGAAAAAAAATTTAAAGTTCAATGACAATTTGGCAACATTTAGGAAAGTTTAATAGTAACTTGGAAAACTTTTAAAGTTTAGTGGTGATTGAAATATTCAACCCAATGTTTGACTATAATCAATTGATTTATTTTAGTTTATTTATTATATTACTATTCAAAATGTGTGGCAAACAGGATAGCAATTGGCTATTGTGTTTTCTCAACCTGTCTTAAATTACTTTGAATTTGTTTGAGTCCCATTTTTTTAGAAAAATGAGCTTCATAATGATTTTTTGAGAATGTACGGTTAAAAAGTATGAAAAATATTTGGGTTTACGTACAAAATTACTTCATTTAAGAATGTAACTAAAAATAAGTTTTAAAAAATGAATTTTCAGATGACAGAGGGACTTTATTTTATTCTAAAAATAGATCCAATATAGTTCACTAGCGTTAGATTGTAACCATTTGTTCTAGTCGTTGTAGTACGCGTGTTATACATAAGAGATATTTGAGTAATTCAATGACTTAATAGAATATGAGTAACCATGTATGTAAAAAGTAATTTCTTCAATAATAGATATAAGTACATTATTTATCTCATTGATGTTAGTTCATTAGCAAGACAAAAATTGTCCCTGCAAAATAAGTACAATCAAAATTATAAACGACAACAATCTAAATACTTTTTCATTCTCCTCCAAAAATTATTTTAAACGTAACTATAACTAAACGATAATAAATAAATTATTTCACCGTACGTCTAATCGTTTTAGTGTACTTATCTATGAAAAATGTTTTGCGAAAAAATATTTAGGTTTTTACCCAAAGTAAATCAATATAAGAAACAAAAGGAAAGAAATCTATGTGATATATATGTGAATAATTTTGTTAAATATCCTATGTCCCAAAACTTCTAGTAAAACTACTATTAGGATTTGAGCTAGGAATAAGAGTGTTGTAAGATTGACATAGATGACTTCTTTTCCAACTGTTTTGAAAGAAATTTTACCACTTCTTACTGCATTTACTAATGAGAAAATTTTAGTTTGTGCACATATAAAGGAAAATTGAGCTTAATGACCCATCTTTTTATACGTATCTTACAAAGAAATTCATGTAAATATTACAATGTGTTGCAGTATTCCGAAGGACGGAGCTAGAGAGGAACCCCCTCCGTGTATAAAATTAATTTAAAATTTAAGTTTTCTATCAAATAAAAAATGTATCATCTTTTTTAAAGAAAATTCTTAATAAATTAAAAGAAAAAATAATAATATTTACTAACTTGCCCCGCCCCATCCCGCTTTAACCAAGTATGTGGATGAGGAAGGTAAAAAGAATATCCGATGGAATGGGAGTGGAAATGGACGATCCGTCCCATACCCGCCACATTATCATCCCTAAAGAAATATTCTATTAGGACTAATAACTAATTAATAAACTACAAAAGTACTTATCTTGTTTTATGATTGTCATAAACTTGCTATTGTTATTATGTCAAATAACTTCATGATTCGAACAATTATAAACTTCTTAGCACTAGTGACATTAAATGAAATGTTCAATTAAATAAATCATATAATTTTACATTTAATTGAACTAATCACATAATGTCACATAAACCGATGCTAAATAGCATTATTCTATCAAATAACACAACATAGTATTAACGATGAAAAACAAGTTAAATTAATCATTCTTTATGTTATCCACTATGGTTTAACACTAGATGCTAAAGTCCATATTTGGTGGAAATTAAAATTAGGTATCGAGTAGATTTTGATAAAAGTTAATAAAATATATGATTGAAAAATTGTAGATCTCATGATATGGTTAAAATTATTTTTTAATCTTGACTTAAATTAAAATCTAAATTTTAATTCTTACCTTAGTTTCGGAACACTCAACTACATTGGAGTGTCTTTCTTTTTACACGATATACCCCTTCCAAGAATTTTAAAAAAAAAAAAAAAACCTCTATGTTATAACTTATACTCTTAATTTTTTCAATAAATAAAAAATCAATTTGCTATAAAAAAAAAAAAAAAAAGAAAAGAAAAGCTATTAGTCTTATTTTTTATTATACACAAAATTTCATATGAGATTGCCATAATCTCAACCACAATAATTAATGTACGTTACATAGCTAATTAATGTTACAAGTAGGAGTCTTGAGGATTTCCTAATCCCAAATTTGTCTTTTTCTCACCAACTCTATAATCTCGCCAGCTTTATCTTTTTACTTTCACGAGAAATTCATCTTTCAACTATTCATTAATTTACAATTTTGGGCCCACAATTTTTTCTTTACTCAAGCACCCCCAATTCCCACAATTTCACGACAATTTCATTTGTACTTTGTGCATTAAGAAATGTATATTGTGCTGGAAGAATAGAATTGGACGCTGGCAATATCAATTCCTAATATTTCCACAATTAGGCCCCACCCAACAGACAAAGGCCTCTATTTTGTTTCATAGTGAATCATTGAAGTCTTCAAAACAAATCTCAACCGTCCGATTAAACCCATCTAGTCTTTCCGGTCGCCCTCCTCTTCTTTATATACCCCCACCCCTTCCTTCCTTCTTCTATACTCCAGAAACCCACCCCAACACAATTACAATTTTCTATACATTTTCACAAAGTTTTTGTTCTTGATTTGGTTTTTGGGTTTTAATTTTGTGATGCGGGTCAGTAAATCTTGAAATTTGATTAAGGAAGCTTTTTATTTTTTATTTTTTGTGAGGAGGAAAAACGGCGGTGGAAATGATGGCGTATGGTAACATGAACGAGCAAGTGGCGTTGCAGGAGGCGGCGACAGCGGGGTTGAAATCCATGGACCATTTAATCCGGTTGGTTTCTCATCAGGAACAACAAAACCCGCAAATAGACTGTACAGAAATCACTGATTTTACTGTTTCTAACTTTAAAAAGGTTATTTCTATTCTAAACCGATCTGGTCATGCCCGGTTCCGCCGTGCTCCGGTTAAGACTCCGCCACCGGAGGGGTTCACTTCTGTTGAGTATCGTAATTTTTCTTCTGGGTCTAGTCAGATGCCTCCGGTCTCTGGGTTTTATAAACCTAAGCCTCAGGATCTTAATCTCAATCTTTTCCCTGCAACTCCGGCGGCTGAGGTAGTGCCGGAACCAGCATTTACCCTTGATTTCACGAAGCCAAGCGTGGTGGGTTCCACGCCTTCTGTTAAGAAGATTGGTAATGACGTGATGTGCAAGGAGGGTTTCAGCTTATCGGCGGCGATGTCGACGTCAGGAAACTCGTCGACGACGTTTGTTTCGTCTATTACCGGCGACGGAAGCGTGTCAAACGGCAAAGGTGGGCCGTCATCTATGGTTTTGGCTCCGGCAGGCCCCTCTATCTCCGCTGGAAAGCCTCCACTCTCCGGGAAGAGGTGCCGGGAGCACACCCGGTCAGATAACGTCTCCGGCCGGTGCCATTGCAAGAAGAGGTGCGTATTTTAGGCAATTAATTAAAAAAATATATTTAATTCCTGAATTTTAAACCTGCTAAATATTTGTCACGCTAAAATCCGATTTTGTTGACTTTCTTTTATTAATTATTATTATGAAAAAGAAAGTCGTGGTCTAACCTAGAAAAAACCAAAACGGCTGCCCACCGGCACACAATAGCATCCTAAGCGCCGTGATAACGACATTTGCCTGTGACCAAAAACATGCGTGACAGCTACGTTGTTTGAAAGTGTTTCTATGTCGACTGTAACGCACGTTAGAGGGGTTGGTATAAAATCGTTGACTCTAGTCTTTCTTTTTCTTTATTGGAGCATGCGCACGACGAATCCGGCTCACATTAGAATTAGGCACGTCCTTATGCGCACGTTAAGAACTATTTCAATCGTTATAAAATAAAATACAAACTTAGGTAGTGTTCACCTATCAAGTTGTCACGATTGTAACACCCGTAATTTAATTACATGTTACGACTTACTATCATCTTTACATTGAAAATTCACTAATTATGTATTAATTTTGCAGGAAATCTAAGGTGAAGAGGACAATTAGAGTCCCAGCCATTAGCTCAAAAATTGCGGATATTCCTGCGGATGAATACTCATGGAGAAAGTATGGTCAAAAACCGATCAAGGGCTCGCCATACCCACGGTAATTTCTACGCACCATCAATCTTATCGACCATGACGACGATTTTGTACACCCATTTCATGTGATTGATGTGTTCTTTCTTTGTTGTTCAGGGGTTACTATAAGTGCAGTACCGTGAGGGGATGCCCGGCAAGAAAGCACGTGGAGAGGGCCACAGATGATCCATCGATGTTGATAGTCACTTATGAAGGAGAGCACAGGCATTCGCAACATGCAATGCAGGAGAGCACGGCTGTGGAGGGTGGTCAATTTGTCGTGTTCGAGTCGACATGAGAAGTCAAGAAAAAATTGTAAAAGTTAAACGAGAAACTGGGGTTTTTTTTTTGGTAAGTTTTAGGTAGTTGGAGGGAACATAGTAAAGGAAAATTGGGAAAAGGAAAAGTTAAGTTGGGGTTTTCTTGTAAAATTGGTTAGGATATTGGACATAATCTTAGAACAAATGTTTAATTATTTTTTGGTTTAATGATTCGTTCTTTTATTGAATTACTAGTTGAACTGTCTTGGTAATTTCAAAATTTCTATGAATATTGATTGCTTTTCTTGAGTTATTGGGTCGTTTTGTTGCAAACCCACAATTCCAATCGCTCAAATAAATTACGAAAGTGAGTCGACAAAGTTACTCAACATCATCGACAAAAGTCGAAATGGCAATACTAATGGTTCATTTGACACGATTTCTACTTTTGCTCATATTGCTTCTCTTCATAGAAGAGTTCTTTGATGAAGTTACTTTAATTGACGTTCGGAAACTAAATTTTAAAGGAGCTTATTATTTTGAAATATCTTTTAAGAGAGAGTAAAAATTGAAGTCAACTTCCTCTAAAAATTTTATTTAGGAGAATCACTTTAATAAAATTAATCAAACCGTTTTAAAAGTAGTTTTTGAATATCCTTTTGACAGAGGGTAGCACCCAAGCTTGTATCATATTCTTAGCACCCATACTTTATTTGTATCATTGCACTGATTGCCTCGAAGATGCACTCTATCTACTTTTCCTTCTGGTTCTGGTTTGGGTATGAGGGGCGGGTGGGGAGATTTTTTTTTTTTTTTTTTTTAATAAAATGTATTTAATTATTTTAAATGTGTTTAATTTGTAATTTTGAAAA